>JABSTQ010002527.1:0-25248 GCA_013358835.2 Ixodes persulcatus | reverse complement strand
TTTGTTATATTGCCATCTACCGAATCGTGCACTATGGCTGTGCCATTGCGTTGGACGAGTATGGGCGCGAGGAGTTGTGTGTCGGAGGGGGAATTGTAGGTTTTGCACCCGGCCAGCTTGGGGAGGGTCTTAGCCTCTTGAAGGAAGATCACTGCAGGGAGCACGGATAGGGTTAGGAGGAATTGTTGGCGGTTTCCGGGTTTTACGGGTAGCTTCTGCAGTTCTATTGTCATATCTCATCCCTATCATGATCGGGCTGGGAAAGGAGGGAGGCTGGTGCTGCGGCTGCAGTTGACCTTTAATTTGGGCGGTGCTAAGGGGCCGGGGTGGGGTTGAGGGTAGGAGCCCTCGAGGTGGAAATGGGGGTCCTGGAGGAGATGCGGATCGTGGCGATTGCGGCGGGGGCGAAGCTATGGAGGGGTAGGTGTAGGGTTTTGCACTCGATTATGGACACGCGGTGATTGAGGTGCTGAAGCTGGAGGAGAATTTGTTGGTGCGTTTGAGAGACGGCGGCCACTTCCTGTTGTAGGGAATGGACGACCTCCATATGATGATGTTGGCTCATCTGTTCGATTTTGGTGGCGACCATGGTCGTCATCCTGGCCTCGAGGGCTTCGAGGTCTTGTTTGGTTACGTAATTCTACGGGGGTGGTTGGTCGGAGGGAGCTCGTCCAGCCTTGCGCTTTGTAGTAGTGCGCTGAACCTCCACGGTTCTTCTGCGGTGGCAGCGGCTGGGTTTAGAGGGGGGTAGGGGTTTTTGGACTGCGGCTGAGAACACTGCTGTGTGTTCGGTGGGAGGGATGAGCGGGGGTTGTGTGGAGGGTCGCGCTTGTCGGCGATTCTCCATCTGGGCAATTTTAGTATTGAGGCGCGCTAGCTCCTTTCTAAGCTGCTCGTTGTCAGGTGTAAGCGGTTGATATTGTTTCGATTGGGTGGGAGCAGTGGTCTTAGTAACTGATGTCCAGCTCCCCTTGGGAGTAGCCAGGTTGATGGTCTCCTGGTCACATCAGGTCTCCTGCTGGAGCTCCGGCCTCCTCCTCGGGAACGAGACCGTGATCGGGATCTGGTGTGGGAGCTGTGGAGCTCCCAGCGGTCGCCTGCTCCGATCCCTGTGTCTGCTGGGGCGGTTGCTGCTCGTCGAAGTGTCCAGGGTGGGGAAGGTAGCTTCGTCCATTGGATCCGGTGTCGGGGAGAGGGAGTCCCGCGGTTTACGGGCCGGGAGGGACCTTGGGCGGCAACTCTTGGACCCGGATTCGTGCTCCCCGCCACAGAATTCGCAGTAGGGGATGCACTCGTGGACGCAGCACGTGGAGCATTTTTTTTTTGTCATCTGGCGTGGGCAGATGTCCTCTATGTACCGAACGCGGGCGCCAGCCTTACAGACCTCCAGCCTCTTCAATTGTAAAGGAGGCAGCGGAGAGTCTCTCCTCGGTAGTCCACCCCTCTCGTTTCCATGGTGTCTTCGTCTGGGATGCCATGAATCCTTCCAGGTATTTCGAACGCGGTGGCGTAGGCGTAGGTATGTTTGCCCGCGATGTTAATGGCCTACATTTTGCTGCAGGCCACGGCTCGCTTGGAATGGGACGTGCAGATGATGATGAGGATGTTTTCTTACGGGTATTTACGGAGAAATAACTCACGGGCTGATGGTAGGTGAGTGGGGATGCTGCGGCGGGCTCCACTAGAATCTGGATATCGGACCAACTTGCGGTGTTGAAATCCTCCGCGCGGGCGGACGACGATTTTATGGTCGTCCCTCAGCAGGGGCGGGAAGGGAGGTCGCTTTTTTCACTGCGATGTTGGCTTCGTGACGCTGTTGTTATTCCGCGCCAGGGCCGCGCTGCCGCGGACCTCGTGGCGGGAGCTTCGGGACGCTTCTCCTTGGGTTGTCGGCGGCGGGCTTGTTTGGGAAAGCATCGGCCAGCCTCGGACTCCTCGGGGGTCATTTCGACGCTTTCTATACAGACACTTCCATGCTTGAGACTTGCTGGGAGAGCGCCGAAGTGGCCTCGCCGGGTGTTAAGCCTAGCGGCCACCGACTACGTGGCTGTGTCGAAAGTCGTAAAAAGGGGGGAAATTCGCTCTCCCGGGCGAAATAGTAGACACAAGTCGATGGAGGTAACTTTCCGAAGCGGGTGGTGGGCCAAACTTCGGCGGATGGCACAAATAGGGGGGGCGATCTCAGTGGATTAGAGCGGAGCTGATGCGAAACACGTCCGCCTTCCGCCGTGCTCGATCAGGCTCTCAGGGAACGTGAAATCATTGAGGCAGACCCGATAAAAAGTTAGGAGGATCGGTACGTCAGCGTGACTTCGATTGATCTGGCGGATAAAAAGACCCGGACGTTGCTGAACAGAGGCAGGGCAGGGTATTGGCGGAGTGGCGCGCGATAGAGCAGAGTATTTATAGCCGTGTTTTTCTGAATAATAAACAGCTGAAGTTAGCGCATTGAGTTGTCCTGTTCTCCCGTGCACCCGCCCGTGTCTAGCGTGTTCTCAAAAGCGCACGATGCGAATCGGACTGTATGGCGCATTTAAACATTGAGGATTCGCGGGCGGATCCGCGCAGGCGGAAAGTGGATTTTGGAGCCGGGAAAGCGAAAATCGGCTCGTCGCCGGCAGAAAATCTGAATCACTTCGGGACCCATATCCAGATTTTCCGCCAGCTACGAGTTGATTTCGCCACCCGGCTCCGAAATCCACTTTCCAGGCTGCATATCTTCGATTGAGGAATGCTAACTAAATAGAATAGTTAAAGCAGTTCATTAGAAATTTCTAGTGAATTAAGACACGAATTGTTTCTTTATACACGTGCCCCGAGGTCCGCCGGGGTCGATGACGTTATTCTGCATGAATATTTGTTTATTTCGAATGTATTGTTTATACATTTTCCGCCGCAGTCCCACTGATCACACATCATATAAAACGCACGGTGTTCGCAGCAGTACATGATGGCATCTGCGGACACGCCTGAAGCATGTTCGAAGCTTGCTTCAAATGCGGAGAGCAAGTTCGTCTGCTTCTTGCGCAGGAGTTGCGCTGACGTCAGAAAGACGCCGAGCTCTGATTGGCTCCGATCGAAGTAGAGTGGGTAGACCTCAAAGCAAGCTGCCTTGAGGTATACCCACCATCCTTCTTTCAGAATCAATCAGAGCTCGGCGTTCTGATGTCTGCACAACCCCTGCAAAAGAAGCAGACGAACTTGCGCCTCGCATATGCTTCGAACGTGTCCGCAGCCAGTTCTTGTATGAGCAATGTGACAGACATACAAGCAAGAGACAGGCCACAGGCACTGTCTGCCCACTGTCTTTTGTATGACGTATTAGCAGTGTGAACACGGCTTTCGAAAACGCAGCCTGTATATTGTTTGAGTGGCATGGAACAACATTTCTTCGTTCTTTGTGGACATCGGCTAGCACGCGTCTTAAAACACGGCGCGTTCATAAATACGCAGAAAGAAAAATGTGTCCTTGTCATCAGCGGTGTGTGTCCAACAAACGATGACGAGAGAAAAAAGAGCAACTCTCTCTTTCTCATTTCTAGTACGGCGTCTTCTCCGAGCGAACCGTCTAAGGCACGAACACCGTTTGCTACGATTCGTTTGAACATTCGAGCACGAGCCCATTGCAACACATCTTGAGCTGATGACAGTCGCCAACTACACTTTGAGGACTAGCTTTTTTTTTCCCTTTCTGCCTCGTAAGGCGATGGCGCGTTACCCACCTCGGGAAACTTGGCAAGCTTGTGTTTAGACATTGCGCGACTGGTGTTCGCAGACCGTTGAATGACCCGAAATTTATTTAGCTTTTTTTTGTTTTTGTTTAGACTGCGCGAATGTTGTTGACTCGACACACTTCTCTTTCTTTTTCTTTTTACTTGGTTGCGTGTTGTGGGATGGACAAAAGAACGGTCGGTGGCCACTCAGTGATGATCTGCGACAATGCCGAGCTTAGTGTCATTCCCTTGGCTTTTCTATTTCTCTCTGACTTTGCCTTTTTTTTTTTATCAAACGCTGCATTTGCAATGCGTAAAAAGGGTTCCCCAAACATTATTTGCGTATGTTTGTCGGGAATACTTTTGAGAAACGATCTGCCTCTACGGCGAAGGAGCGATTTTCTTCTGCACTTTTAGAGAACGCGCGTTCTTAAATTGTATTTTACTTTGTGACCCCGAACAACTATAAAAGTTTCAAAGGAATGGACAAGTAATTACTACAAACACGTTTAAAATTTCGCGATAATACGAGACAGAGCCTCACAGAATCGAACTATGAAAAAAGTATATTCATTAAAATAAAATCTTGGTAATTGTTGTTATTAATATTATTATTATTATTTTACAATCAATGCATGGTTAAAGACAAGGTGCTCAAATTTTTGTGGTGGGGAAGGGGAGGGGGGAATAACGATGCTGGGCACATGTTCCTAAAAAATCCGAAAAATACAGGGCGGTCGATTATTAATTAATTCGAATTTCTTCGAAAAACTTGGAAAGTAAAGGTCACAACTGACAAAATAAAAATGTTTTAGAAATAAGTTTCGTAAGAGTACAAGTGTCAGTCAGCCTGGAAAAATGCAGCTTCATTTTGCATTGAAATCTCAAACTACTGACAAAAGGGGTTTGCCTTTTAGCTCATCAAGGGTTCCTTCAAGACAACGGGTCACTGTACACGAACTTTATTTATTTTGTTTTACGACTTTTTATTCATGGGGAACACAGTTAAATAAACTCCGAATTTTTGAGAATTGAGAATCTAACAAACTAAATTCGGACAATCCCGAATTTCTAACAAAAATAAACTCCGAATTACACCTTTTGAATTTGACGAGAAATTAACTCGGAAAACGCGGAATCCTACTTGTATATTAAGTAGAGGTACTACACGAACGTTCCCAGCATTTTCGCAAATAGCTACGAAAATTGACGCGATTCTCCGAAAAGAAACGTTCCTCGGCAGCCAGCATGGGCAACACTCTGAAATCACGCGAAACGATATCGCCATTCTTGAAATCACCGTTTCTCGCAGGTTCGCGGTATGTTACTCCCGAGACTTCTGTCAATATCCGTGCTTCCGAGACGAATGTAAAAATAGTGTTTTGAAATTGTTTTTCACGTCGATAAGTAGGGGTAACCTCCGTATAGGCAACGGTATGCGTCACCCAATGTAGAGTGTAGATTGGGTGACAAAATTCCCAATCGCCCAGCTGTCCCTGCGTTTTTTGTTTCCTTTCTTTACGTATTAAAAGGCGTCCCGCCTATACGCTGCGAGAGGATATAAGTACGTGCAACGCAACTTGTGAAACGCAGTTCCTTTTATGGTGCCGAACTCTAACAGCCGTGCCAAGAAAATTCAGTCTATCGACTCTATCCACAGGCACGTAGCGTTGTTCTCGTTGTCCCTCGCAGATCGGAGCGCGTGTAATGAAAGCACTCGGTTCAGAACACAACGATCCGTAGTCCAATTCCCACCCCTGTTGGTTTCTTACGTGGGGCAACCTTCGTGCCGGCTTGCGGTCGTGTTCTGAGTATTAATTCGTTCACTTTAAATACCCCGGGATGGCGGTCATACTGCTCGGACCGAATGTATTCGGCCGGTATTGCCAAATGAAGGGGCAGATCGTCTCACTGTTAAAACATGCACAACGTATACTTTTTCTCGTTTCTTCGTTGTTACTGCGTTTCAATGAAACGATATGTTGTTTCGCAAGGTGAACACTTTTCAAATTTCCTAACTAGAAATGACACTGGTCAGTGGTTGCCAACTTTAAACAGACATCCCCTAAAGTCACTCTGCTCACACAACTAACAGAAGTTACGGTACACTCTGCAGACATGATAACATTTGGAGGCACGCCTCACTAACGTTCGAAGAATCCTTCCTTGGACAAGTCTGCAGATGGTGGTTTTTGTGTGTCCGCCACACGAGGGAGAAACGCGTCTCGGACACTGCACACTTTATCGTGTATTCGCAGGGTGAGCGCGGCTGAAAGTTACACCATTATCCCCATATCTCGTCGTGCTCACGCGTGTTTACTCATTTGAATGATGACTTCAGATAAAGCGGCACGCGTATGTTTTAGAATCATGATAGACGCCCATTACACTGGCGTCAAATCAGGAACGATTCCGCCCGTAGTCTTGGAAGGATCACGAACACTTGTTGCTGTTCGATTAACGCGACGGGAAAGCCCAGCCCGAGCCCAGCGACGGGCAAGCCCAGAAAGAGTCTCACTATTTTTAATTATGGCAGAAGAACAATGGAAATATAATTTTGCTATGCCGTGATTTTTTTTTTTTATGTGTGTGGTGTATATACGAGTATAGCGCTTTTTTGTTCTCCTGGAATGCCTTCGACTTCTCTCTTAAACCCGTCCGTTTCTTTTTTTATTCGTTTTGTCTTTTTAGCTTTTCACTTCTTTGTTTTTTCATCCTCCCGTTTTTTTCTTCCTGATTTTGAAATAGGGGAAGAACCCATTTTGCGCCGTCTATTGTTGCCTGCTTAACGGGCATTGTCGTTTTATCGCATTGTTCCGGTCCATGGTAACTTTCCTCTTTGTTGTTGCACGCTTCGTCTTCGTCTTGGCTAGGTTGCATCGCGCTGCTTCTCTGAAAGCTAATTAGTGTGGCGGGGTGCTTGTCCTAATTTAGCGGGAATGTAGACGTCCCGTTCCTTACATCTTCCGAAGAAACCACAACCTCCTGCGAGTTGTTTTTAATGTCGTCTTTAACTATAGCCGGGGACAGGTTAAGAGTTAAGGGGAAACTCCTCCCATCCCTTTCCACCTTAGTAGAGTGAACGCTGCTAAGGAGGTCACCTCCTCTCCAGCGTTCTCTCTGCTAAAGTGGAAAGGGGTGGGAGCAGCTCCCCGTGAATCCTCAACTTGTTTCCGACTATAGTGTGAGAAAGTTGGCGGGAAGTGTCTCGTCAATCTGTTACTTCACAACGTCACAGAAGCATTCGTGCCCTGGTACATGAGCTGACCTTGAACTGGTTTGGAGCACACGTATATAAAGTTCGTAATGTCTCCACGGGATGGCGCCACAGCCCCTGGCCACTGGATTGGCTGGTTATGAGGAGCGACGCCGTGACGTAACACCTAGCAACCGAAGATCAGCCGGCGACGCCCCCCTTCGCCAATTTCGTTCGGGCTCGAACGCGAGCTTAAATTGGGACTTTCTTCTATTTCATGAAGCAAGCTGCCTTGAGGTCTACCCATTATCCCTCATTCGGAGTCAATCAGACCTCGGCGTTCTGAGGTCACCAGAACCCCTGCAAAAAGGAGTAGACGAACTTATGCTCCGCATAGCCAGAGACCGCTGAGGGAACGCAGGGCGCATGTAGTCCCGGGCGTCATCGTCCCGCAGCCAATCAGATTGTGGCCGATAAGAAGGTCCAAGAACTAATCACGAAGAAAGGAAGATAATAAGCCCTCTTAATCAGTGTCTATAGTGAACGAGGCTGTGACGTCACTAACCGATCACCGATTGCACACGAGTGCTGCGTCAGCCCTTCGACTCGTGTTCCATCAGTGAGGGCACGAGTTACAACGCAGCCCTCGTGTAACGCTCTTCTTAACGCAAGTGCGTCGCAGCAGTTGCTAGCCCTAGAACGCTTTCTGTATTAAGAAAAAGACGAAAAGATTCGGACGATACTGATATATTCCACGTGACTATGAGAACCTTTAAAATTAGCAGAACGTTTGCCTCTGTCCAAAAATGGGACCGGGGGAGGTTTGATAATTCCTGCGTTCGATTTACCCGCACTTCTCGCACCAGCTGCACACCATCGAATTCGATTTACGAGTGCGGCCTATCTCGAAACAGAAGCCAAACAACACTGCCCCGCGATTTTTTGTACCGCGCTACAATTGTTTTGCACGATTCAGGTAAATTAAATGAGCCTATTATTGTTGAACAGTGTGTGACACAGTTAGCGATAACACGAAATATGCGTTCTTACGCAGTTGCGCGATTCTGTGGCGAGCGACGCATGGTTCCGCCTAAGATGCGGCTCCACTGAGTAGCTACTCTGCACTCGCTGACAGGGTGAAAACGGAAGGGATCTCCTTCAGTTGTCTCGCCTCCAGCCCGAGCTTCGATCGCATGCGCAGCGAATGTATACTACCATACCGTTGACCATACGCTCCTATATACTGACAAGTCCATCTATGCTGGAACGCAAATTACATGATGTAGAAAACTGCATCGGGCACTGATTGGCTATTCTCTCGGGTCACGTGACATGACGTTGCAGTGTAGTTTTTCCCTAGGCAGTTCGAGCTATGCTCGTAAAATGATGCAGTTGGTGGTGACGTCAAAATGTCGTCCCGATGCACTTTGACGATGCAGTTTCGAGACGAGGCCAGAGATCAATCTGCATCGTAAGAGATGGCGACCCTAACGTATGCATCTCTACTGTTGGGTTCGCCAGCGAATCGAGTTTTTAGAGATCACCGGGATGCTTTCGAGACGAGCGATGCGATGTTTGTGGGCGAATACCGGCTGACCAAAGGGGTGACTCGCTGGCTGTGCGACCAGCTTCGCGGAAAGCTCCAGCGTTGTCGTGAAGGGCCCAGTGTGCTGACGGTCCAACAGCAAGTCCTCGCAGCTCTACGCTTCTACGCCGCTGGCGGCTTCGAAGGAATCGTCGGGAGCGACGAAAACATTGGTGTTCACCAGTGCTCTGTGAGTCGCGTACTTGGTGATGTCATCAGCGCTATCATCGATTGCCTCGGATTGAAGTGGCTGTGTTTCCAACAAACTCAAGCAGAGAAGGCGTTCACAAAAAGGAAGTTCTTCGAGCGATGCAAGTTCAGCGGCGTGATCGATAAATTTGCTAAATACAGGGTGTCACAAAAAAAAAAATTTACACGGTCTTTTTTACCGCAAAAATAAACTAGGCATCGCCGAACGCTCATTCTCCGCCCAAAGGTAGAGCTAGAGGTCACAACCAGATGCCAATGTGTCAGCCCGATCTGATAGCTTAATCAAAAGTTATAACTAATTTTCTGAAAATTTCAATGGGAAAATGGAGCCCATTTTCGCCCGTTTTCGGTTTCTGGTGCCATAGAGCCCCATTTGTTTGAAAACTCCGTCGGCGGCCATTTTCCCATTGAAATTTTCAGAAAATCAGTTATAACTTTTGATTAAGTTATCGGATCGGGCTGAAACTTTGGCATCTGGTTGTGACCTCTAGCTCTACCTTTGGGCGGAGAATGAGCGTTCGGCGATGCCTAGTTTATTTTTTCGGTAAAAAAGACCGTGTAAATTTTCTTTTGTGACACCCTGTACTCTTACACGATTCAACACGATTGTGTTTTCATTGGAGTGCACCCCATATAAGCGATTTGGCTGAACGAAAAGCCAAGTAAGCAACGGTAACAGGCTTAAGTTGAGCTAGTTCGTTCATACTTCAGGTAGATATATATATATATATACTTTATTTTAAAGCAACTACTTCAGGTAAGGCCAGCTGAACCAGAATAAACATACACATAAAGAAAAGACCATGCACACCGTGGGACTAACAACTAATTTTCTTTTTCCTCCTCTTCTACTACGAACCCAACTTAAAGGAAATATTCTCTTTTCTTCTTTTTTGCTTCCTACTTCACTGAAAATTTAACCCCCGAAGGAACATTTTTTCTTTCTCGTGCAGCACGAGAGAAGTTGCACTAACGCAGTCAACATAGCCAAAAAGTAAAATTAGACCTTTTCTTTAACGGCGCCGCCATCTTGAGAATTGCGGCGCCGACGACGCCGTCTAGCGGTTTAGAAAAAGAAATACCGGCTAGTTCTGGCAGCACAGCTATTTGGGTAGGCAACGGTGTGGGTATGGGGGGAACTTGGCTAGGCTTGGCTATGGTGGGCTGCAATAACTTGGTTGGAGCTTGTCCGGTTGAATCGAGCTGGCTACTCACAGGCCATCACCTTGCCGCCTCGAGAGAAGGACGACGAAGACGGTGGGGTGTTAGATTGAGTTTCCACAGCGAAGGAATATATGAGCAGTTTAATGTAGTCTATGCAGGTAAGCTCTCGGCATTTGATAGCTCCATCTTGAGTGGTGGGCCCCATGTAGACTTTTTCATATATTTCACATACCATGGGGCTTGCAGTGATAACCTAATTGGACCACCTGCGCCGGGAATTAAAATTGGTCCTCTTGTCGTAGACGAAGTGGTCGAGAGCTTAAACGTGACGTTGAGTCTGATACGAATCTCTCGCGATTCAAGCTCGCAATCGACTGACTTCATAAATAAGGATTCTTGGGGAAAATGCGAAGCTCGATAACCATGCAGCCACACTCGCGCTGCAGCTTCTTGTGCTCATGGCACACTTTCTGCTATTGTTCTTATACTTTTTAAAATTATTTATCCATTCGACGACCACGCAGTGGTAGCCAGACAACCGTAGATTTTCCGAAATTGCAGCACGGTAAAAAGGAGCACTCGGAACTACCTCATACACGACGTCCGTTTTTAAGCCTTTTCGCCCATACCCTTGGCGGTTGCATACCCTGTGTCAGCGGGCAATCCAAAAATGCACCAGGTCGAGGGTACGTCAGTTACTGGCTGGTTTGAGGTTATGCGAAAAAGGTCTTAGTCTGCCTGAACATGGCGACATTGTTACCCACTGTAGATAAGCAATTTAGCCAGTGCAGTACGACTGCTAGCCCGGGGTTTTTAACATGCATCACGCAGTAGTGATACACGACCGCACGCCAGTACAATGCTCATTCAGATCGAAACGAGCAGGGGCGGGGATTGAACCCAGGATCCCTGGGTTCTGCAGCGCGAGCTTTCGCTCCACGTGCTCCGAGCTGGTGTGCAGTATACTCTGTTTCACCTTATGATGTACCGCAGGAAAGGCTACAAGCGCGAGCTCCTTGCTCTAGGGCACATCTCGGCGGCACAAGCTCTCGTGCGTTAAGAGTAGCTTTCAACGCTATATGAGCTCGCGCTTCTAGCCTTGTCTCCGGTACAACATAAGGTGAAACGGAGTATAGACGCTTTCAGCGCGCGCCAGATTGAGCCGCCATAGCCGACCTTCTCTCGTCTTACCGAGATGCCGAGCCACTGAAGCGGGCGCTGACGAGTCTCCACAAGGGCCTATGCTGGGGAGAAGGACACAGTAACACTTAAAATGGCAATAACCTGTCCTGCTGTGGTAATGAAGAAGTGGAGTGAACGGAATAAGAGGGAACAAAAACTGAAGGTCGGTTATGGCGGCGCCCATGCACAGCTGCCTGAAAGCGTCTATAGCCCACTAGGCGATTCTCTGAAATTCCCTGTAGGGGGAAAAAGAAAAAAATACACCATCTTCCCGAGGGGAACCATGGGGTGATGCGGAGCATCGTGTTGGTTCCGAGGAAAGAGTCAGTTGCGTGCTGACGTCGAGAGATGGCGCCACCGACTGCCCTAGCGTTACCCCCTACGCGAGCCTTCGTCGCGGCTCGCGGCAGAGAAACTTGGAACGCTCGCCGCTCGCCGTTTATTTTTTTTCACACTTGAAGGAGAGGAGACTAGAGGACGAGAGTTGCGCGTGCGCGCGCGGTGTGAGGAGAAGCGAACGCACGCGCAGTGCACGCAGCTGATAGAGAGAGAGAGTGGAGAGAGTAACGCGCAGCTGTTGGAGAGAGGGAAGGAGGAGAGTTGCGCGAGCGTAGTTCGAGTGCCGACTACAACGCCGACGCCGCGGGACATAGACCCGAGCAAGAGATGCTCCGCATCTAAAAAACGATGTAGTTTCAACTCAATCGCCACTGTTCGACGACGTCACCGGACACGTCACGGTGCAGTTGTCTTCCGATGTAGTTTGTTGGCGATGGAGATTAGGCTCCTCCCACCGGCGACGTCACGATGCAGTTTCTCCACCACTTTTTCCAGCATAGACAAAAAGGCCTGGCAGATCGCCACGAGAAGCGGCCGCCGAAATGGAAAAGGTGGAGCGACAGACAACGGGTGAGAGGAGAGCCACGTTACTGGAGCCCCGCTGCGGCGAGACGCCGAAACACGCTTCTTCCGAGCGAACAAGCGTGTTTCGGGTCCTCGCCGCTGCAAAACCTGTGCGCTGACGTTCAGGTTCCCCGAGAAATGGCTCTTTGATGCTCTGTGCTACCAGATCCTCCCGCTCTAAATCTGCGACCGGGCACTCTATAGCTCCGTCGTGCAACTGCCAGGCTTTGTGAGTATAGAGGAGTCTATGGTCAGTGATTATCATTTACCTTCCTTCATAGTAGGTGAAGGGTGAAATAGCGGAATAGCTTTATATGATTGCTCATAAAGTAAACAAAGCATGCTTTACTCTTAACTCGCAGCTACACAAAACTTGTTACAAGAAAAATGAGCCCCTCAGCTTCCTCTGTAAAGATACGACACAACGAGAGAAAAGGTGAATAATGTAGGCAAAAGGGAAATGAAACCTCGAGGTTTATCGGGAGTGTGAAAAGGATGTTTGACGTTCTAGGGAATTGAAAAAGCCTTAAAATGGCACGAATGAGGCCAAGAGGATAGGAAAAAGAAAATTGGGCATTGCTTAAGGCAGCGACGGATGACTGAAAGTGTCTTCGAATTGAAAGCAGAAGTGAAGAGAGAGAGAAGGCTAGGGGGAAAAGAAGCATGTATCTATATTCGGGGGAGCCATTGGGAAAGGTATGATATGGTGAGAGAGGCAACTGCGGCTCTATAGGGGATGGAGAGCGGACTAGACAGAGAAATAGGGACGTATACAAATGGGGAAAAAGGGAATCCGCGAGTCTATGAAGGAAAGCGCGGGAGAACGGTGACGGAGGGAGGGGAGACTTCGGGGTTCTGGGGAATGAAAAGGGATGGGAGGGCGAGACAGGAGGAAGGAGGAGGGCATCCCTGCTGAATGTTGACTGGCAGCAGCGTTAGTGGGTTGCGGGGACGGTCGAGATTAGGGATCGCTTTGATGTATCGCCGTCTTTGGTGGCGGTGTTTTGGAGACGCGCCGCTTAGGTCGACGTGGCGGGCAGCAAGACAAACAGCAGGCCATTGTGGCGGTCAGTCCGAAGCCGATTGATGCGCCAAGGGTCTCCCCAATGGCCCTTGGAGACCGCAGGAGGTTGCTTCTTGAGCGGATCCGTCCGTCTTTTGCTGTTCTTTGTACCGTTTGCCCTCTCCTTTTTTTGTGCGTGAGTGTTTGTCGCTTTGTAAGCCGGCGTAGCGCATGTTCCTCTTGTTGTCCGTACTCGGAAGCTGTTGAGCAATCGCTGTGGTAGTAAAATAAAAAAAAAGTAGCTAAAGATTTTTGATCGGAAACTGGATGTTTATGAAGATGAAGATTTTGTCTAATCGAAAGCTTAAAAAAATTCGCGCAAAGGTCACGTGGCAGGCGTATTCTAACGCCAAGAAGTTTCGCTACCAGGATTTGCCTCCCCGTGACGTCACGAATTGTGATCCTGTTCAGGTCACTCGCGAACAAGTTTAATGCCGCGTCCCAATGAGCCGTGCTTAGTATTCTTTTTTGATCAGAGTTAAAGTTGTACAAGATATTCGATTATTTTATGAAAATTTTGCACTTTCAGCTCGCTGGTGTCCTGTTACAGCGCTGAACGGTAAAGCCCCGGTCACACTGCCCATACAAAAGACCGTCTGTAGACCCTAGGGAGTTTTAGGGAACCGTTTTTACACGTCCGATACGGTACGGTGGGGCGTCCGGCACGAACTACGCATGCGCGAGTCGTACCGGTATGGGATGGGCAAAGACGTTTTTCTCAAACTGCCTGCTGTCTGAGGCTCTCCCTTGCACGACGGTCCCATTAGCTGTACAAAAACTGTCTGCAGTCATGATCCAAGCATGAAAGAAGAACACGCTTGGAACATGCATGCATGAGGCGTGACCGAAGATAGTTTTGTCATTATAATGTCTGCAAAAAAAAAAAAATCACCTCGGTGATCGCTTGTTCGCGCAAACGGTGTCGTGCGTCTGTACTACATGTGACATTTACGGGGACAGCCTGGCCTCTCAAACTTGTGTCGGTCGTCTGCCGCCATATTGTCGCTCAAAGAACGACGTGGGCCGTTTTTTTTTATTATTTATCTCGACTTTTTGGTGACGGGTATGGTTTTTCCGTCAGACGAGTTCGAGTTCTTGGTGCGAGCCCGCAGTATATGTGTTTGTGTACTTCACCCTGATCGATTCTGGGAAAGTGTCCAGCATAGCGACGACTTACGTCTATATTGTGTCATCAACCAGTCATAAGAACGTTGTGTTTGGTCTCATTTCGGTTATTGGAAAATCAGATTGGACTCATTGCTCGTATTACCGTGGATTTTTTTTTTTTTAATTATTTTAGGGTAACGTATTTTGTGATTCCATATGTTCGGTTTTGCTGTTCGTTTTCCTCTACTATTTCCACCTTATAGGCTATGTTGGCGTTCCTATTGAAGTTGTTTTTTTTTTTTTCGTGGATGATTCTCCTCACCATTCCCCATTTCCACTTTCCACGTTAGACGCGACACCCTCTCCTCCCATGGCGCATCAAAAGAAACAAAAAAAAAAACACGGAAACAAGAAAATAATAAAGGTAATTTTGCCGGACTGAGCTGTTATGCCAGACATAATATATGGCCTTTTTTTCTCCGTCAAATCAAAATTCAGAAACTTGGTCGCGTACCGGTTCTTAGTGTTGTGGCAGTGCGTGTTACTGAAAATGAAGAGGGAAAAAAAACGGCGTAAGTTTAATATCAGCTTACCACCTATTACCTCGCGGTAAAATCAGCCGTCTGAACTGCCCTCGCTTGTTTTATAGCTACTTTGTTTAATATCTAAACATGTTTTGCAAACGTCGACTTATTTTGTTTTTGTATCGAGTTTAAGATATACAGCGAACACTCTAATCCTCCCAAGTCCCGCAGGAAATTGTTCCAGCCAATAAAAACGAGGTCTTTTTTTCTGGCGTCACAAAACGGAACGTCGCGAAACATGCGATGCGATACATTATTCCAATATGTACGAGTCCTACGATTGCAGGCGAGGCGACTGGCCGCCGCCATGCATGTCTCTGCTCTTGCGGACAAGTCCGTGCAAGTGCAAGCTTGACAGCACGCACGGGACGCCAGTTGGGCGCCATGCTTGCAGACGTCGATAGCCACATAGAGCCGCTTGCAATTGAACGTTCTACGTTCTATGGAATCGCCATATGGATGGTGTTCAGCCGGTGCTACTGAACGGAAATCTACCCGAAGAAGGCCACTTTAGTCACTGCCAAGGTGGAAACGCCTTCAGCGCAATCTTTCCACCTTCCACGAGGCTAAGGTAATGCCAGTAATTATTAGCAATAAAGAGCAACGCGACGCTGTATTACACTTCTCGAAGCTCACGCAGGGCTCTCGGCGTTTCCCACAAAAACCTACGATTGATTTTTTTCGCTCGAGTGTTTATAACCGGTGTCGATGTTAGGCGGCTGCTTTCTTTATGACTTGGGCGCTCCCTCTAGCCAGCCCCCTCTTGGCAGCTTTCAGCGCGGCCAAGTCAAGGCAGTCGTTTTCCGGCGCCTTAATGGTCTGAGCGGTCGGTTGCCACCGCCGCTCGGCATTACACGATCTCTGTACTCCGTGCAACCATACGATGGACCTCTGCGGACCCTGCACGAGCCGTCCCAGCCAATGCGGTGCTGTCGGTGTTCTGCCCGTTACCGAAAAGAAGCGACGAAATAGCGTTACCCCTGTGCTCGTTAAAATCTAGCGTTGTATACCCTAGTTACACAAACATGCCTAACTGCAGTCAGGCTTAACCACAGGTAACACAATTCGCGGCAAGAAGTTTGGGTATCGCCGCCTGGTGGAATGTTTTCACAACCCAGAGTGAGGATACTTCCAACTTCCTCTGCTGGTGCAAGCACGTCCGATGCCAAGCACGTAGGCACTGTTGAAATCGAAACATAACCGCGTGAGTAGCTTGCGTACTACTCATAGTCAGGAAAATGGAGAATACAATCTGACAGCAATTTGAGAAGTGAAAAGTGCTTGTGCGCAGCCTTGATGGGCGCTCGATATGCGTGAGCGCACGTGCGCCCATAGCTTTGATTGCATAGCCACGCAACGTTGTCCAAGAGTATAGTGTGGTAACTATGGTTAACTGCAGTTAGGAGTATACAGTGTTACCAGGGTATAACACAGGCACTCTTAACCGCTGTACGTGTGACTGAGGTCAGACCTAACTGCGGTTAAGGGTGTCCGTATAGCTAGGGTGTAACTGAGACTCGTTACTGTTCTTAAAATGTAACGAAATATCGTTATCTTTACTTCAAAAACTCACGAGCGTTACTTTCGCGTTACCTTTGATATCAGGGTTATTTGGCGGCGATAAGTCATGAATACGAACTTCGGGGACGATTAAAATGTTACAAAGTGATTTCACAGTGTTTATTATATTTTTCAACAAAATTTGAAGGATATATTTCGTTTTCTTGATCGGATCGTAGAAATTATGCCGCAGATAAAAAAAAAAAAAAAGATTATTTCCATTTTTTGGTGAAGCTTAAAAAATTCAAAATAAGTTTTTAAGCTGTAAATAATTTTTAAAAGTAAAGACTAGCGTAATAAATGGACGATACCGTAAAGAAACTACTGTGCCCGTCAGCCATTTAGAAAATCTAACCAATACGCTACTGCGTGACTGCAAAAAAAAAAAAAAAGCACTGCGTTATTAACAACGTCTTTTTTTTTTGTAACATGTTACTTCCAACACTGAGCGATGTGAACGTATCCCGTGACTACGTGACGTGCGTGCGTTGCTATTCCCTTCCCGAAGGTCATGTGACCCTCGCACGGCGTTGGGATTGGCTTGGTTGGCTCGCAGCTTACTGTGCGGTCCATCGCTAGAAGGAACGGCGTATAGCGCTGCCAGGCTTGCTGGTTTCTGTTGCCCCGGCAGTCTTCGATTATGTGTTTTACTCTCTTCTTTTTTTTCCCCCTCATGTTTTACACGTTTTGTTTTGAGTTCTTACACGCGTTCTTTTGTGGCTGTTCTTTTTTTTATTTTTGATGTTTCGTGCCTGCACATTTTTTGCGAATGTTTGTGTGGTTCTTGGACGCAGTTCCGCTGCAGTTGAGCTTTTAACGCGTCACGATATTGGGGAATGGGACGGGTGTTCTGGGCAAAGAAATGAGGAAATTTGGGGAGAAAGCAACGGGGAACGGGTTATTGGGGGAGAAGGAGGAAGAATTGAATGGAGGTGAGTGGTGAGTGAGTGATGTCGAAAAGGGACGGAGGTGGGTGAAAAGGGAAATAGGGAATTGGAAGGGCTTTAGGGAAAGAGGGGGAATAAAAGGAAACAATAGAGAAGACTATATACGACTGTAGGTAGATGAGGGAAGTAAATGTTAACGAAATGGCGAAAAAATGAGGTTAAAGAAAGATGGAGGAAGAGAGAAAGAGATAGAAAACGGAAAGGGGAGAGACGGTGTAGAAAAGGAAACAAAGATTAGGGAGAAATCAAATGGAAAGAAGGGTGGACTCGAAGAAAACAAAACAAATACTGAGACGAAAGGTGAACGAACAATGTTGAAAAAAAAAGGGACAAAAAAAAAAGAGAAATTGAAGCTCATTCGGTTTAACACTACCCTCAGCACGAAGCCTCAGTTTCGAAAGAGGTGACATCACAAGGCATATGGAAAGGCGAAAATAGATTTTCTAAACATCAGAACGACGCGAAAGCAAGTTGTCACAAGAAGCGAGTAATTCTAGGCGGTGTGGAAAAAAAAAATAAAAGTCATAATTATGTTTGTTGTAAACCGAACAACCCTTTCGAAGGGTAGTGCGTTCTTGGCATCTGTCGGTGTCAACAATAAAAATGCCGATGAAATGGTTAACATATATCAAGTCATGACACGAATGGTGCCCTACAGGTCTTGAAAAACTTGTAGGCACCTGAGAGTTACGTACCATTGTTTTCAAGACTACACTAGAAGTTTTGAAAGAGCATGGGCAATGTAGCATTGAGCCGAGACATCAAGACGCAATATTATTTTTTTTTATATAGCACTGGCTCGCGGTGCGTGTCTCGCATTGTTCGCACAACAATGATTCGCTGCAATACGCGTTGCCTACCCGAAACTTCTCGCTCTGCACGGGCCGCCACGTATCAAGCTTCGATGCAAAGCGCATGGTATTTTCTTCGCGCATTGCTGAGCGACTTTGAATTACCGGTGTGAAAACACCAATGACAGCAGGCGGCAGCGCCTAGAACAAATCTAAACCAGATCTCCGACGATGTTGAAACCTCTTGGCCAATCTCTTTCCCTCCATCTCAGCCTCGCCTTTTTTCATTTCTTTCCCGAAGCTCAAAGAGAGGGAGAGAGAGAGGGGAAGAGAGAGATAAGGCATTAGCGAGAATAAAAATAAAAATACGTTATATAACTAAAAAAGAAAGAGAAGTCCGTGAGAAGAGAGGACGGGAAAGGAAAATGGCAGAAAGAAAGGGGGGGGAGGGCATCTATATTTCATCTTCCACGGTTCCGTCCGTCTCCTGGAGTTCCTCTTCCCTTATTATTACGACAGAAGCGGAAAAATAAAGGAGATGCCACGCTGCCACCGTTCCCTATCCGGAAACCTTCACTTTCTTCCCTGTCTTTATCTTTTGTCTATTTTTTTTTTGTTCCTGTCGCTACTTCTAGCTTACGAAGAAAGTAAAGATTTAGACAAAAGGAAAGGAGGAGTGAAACCCAAGGTGTAGAAAAGAAATACATAAACGAAACGAACTGATGTAAATATAAGAAAAAAAAACACACACAAAACAGAAAGATGAGACGCGAAGCTCTGCGATGCGCGATGTTCCTCTTCGCGCCGAGGGGCGAGCGGAGGAGGAAGGAAAAACAGAGGGAGAGAAAAAAAGCTGTCAGGTCGGCTGGCTGCGCCTTCTGGTGTCTGAATCAGAAAGATAGCGGGACGAACGGGTCTTGGGGGAAGAGAACGGCTGTGGGAGAGGGAGAAAGGGGAAGAGAGAAAGATAGCTCGGTTGGGGAGGGTGAAGAGGAAGAGGGGGGGGGGACCAACACTATCACTGATTTTGCAGTGCGTCGCGTTCGCTGCAGGAAAGCTGTACAAGAAAGCGACGGATAAAAGAGAGCCATAAAATCGAATTTCGCAGACTCCTTTTTTTTTTTTGCGCGCGTTTTTTGTCTTTTTCGAGTTTTGCATTTATTGTTCATCATCTAATTTTTGTTTACGTGCTTCGTTGCTTCCACAACGCACTTTATATCCACACACACACACACACACACGCGTACACACACACACGTACATGCACGTGCATGAACCGCATGCAGCCGCACGCGCACGCACGCATGCACGTGCACACACGTACACGCATGCATGCACGCGCGCACATAAAACGTGAGTTACGTCGGAAGGTACGTACTAAAGCGGACCATAGAAGCTGAAATAGTCCTTCGTGCTTCCTTGTCGTACCTGCAATTTTGTTTTTTTTTTTAGAGAGCCGCGGTCTGAACCAGGATTGCAATGCGAAGTTGAGTTCCCCTACTTCGGACTATTTCAGAAATTAAAAGATAATGAAGTTTGCGGGGACCGCAGACGTAGGAAAAGATCGGATTTGGTGTTTAAGCTCATATTGTCCCCGGGGGTGCTTACCGGATTATCCCTACGCGTGCAATGTAGACCTACTACGTTTTCGTCTTCATATGAAGCTGAGTGAAAGATGCCAGCCAGCCGATTCTATTGCTTTCCTTGATTTCGCCGCATCACCACGTCCCATATCGGCTCGAACCAATCAAATGACGGGAATAATCCTCGTCACGGCTACCTTCGGTCGGGTAGACCAATAAAAATGTTAGGTAAGAGCCGTTACACCAAGCTTAACAGGTATGTCCGCGCATGCACGTCTTTCAATCCAGTCATGTTAAGACATAAAAGTAAATAGTCAAAATGAGATAAAAATCTTAGTATTAATCGCCAGTGTAATTTTAGATTTTTGTTTTAAACTTAAATAAAAATACGTAAACTCCTCGAAGTAAAAAAGAAACAACCTTGCCTTCTGCTTTATAATTTTTTTATGGCAGGAGGCAATTCCTGACGACTTGCTCAAACAACAAAATCAGTTGCGTCGTGAAAAAAGAAAAAAGCTTAAAGGCGAGCTTCCTTTTGATGCTGACCTATAATTATTGACTTCTTCGTTGCAAGCTGACAGCAGCGCGCAAAACATATACGGTCAAAGGGAGGAACGAACAGGACCTCCTGTCAATTCCTCCCTTTGTCTTTGTAATCATGAACCAACTTGCCTGCATCGCTACATTGATTTCTTAGAACAATTCATACCAATGTAAAACTATGGTGTCCATGTTTTTATTACGTATAAATATATTTATTTACAACTCCAAAGCAATATGGCCTTGCAGCGTGGTAGTTGGTGTTTGAGCCGATACAACGCAAATTTTGAAACTGTACAGAAATGCCAACACGGAACTTGAAGGCATGCGACAATGTGAACACGAAACTGACCATTTAATAAACAGTATATACGAAATAATTGAGGAAACAGATACTCAATTATTGCATTCGCATAACCCTTAAAAAATTAATATCAGCGAATGCAATTTTTTACGCCGTTTTATTCCAATATCGTTAATGAAAAAAAGAAAAAAACTTGTCATACAGTCGGTTTTTATATTCGCTTGACCTCGATTACGTCCATTGAAGCCGTCAGATAAAATATATATTATAAATAATCGTGCTGCCGTGTCAGTAGGTGTGAGTATTGGGGGAAAACGATAAAGTGGGAGGCGCACACGACATAGTGATATGTGTTCTTCCCCACTGCGGATTAGTTCGAAGAGCTTCTTGGGGGAAAGTAGGGAAAGGAGCGGACAACAACGGGGGAAAAAGAGGTAGTAGTCGAGTAATGTTTGCAGTGTGGACGGAGAACCCATATCTCGTTTCTTCCACCACGGGGTAAGTGTGTGTGTGTGTGTGTGTGTGTGTGAGTGTGTGCGTGCATGTGTCTGTGTGCGCCCGCGTGTGTACGTAAGTGTGTGCGTGTGTGTGCACGAAATTGCTGGGTTGTCCGACAATGGTGGGATTTAGTGTGCCGTGCTTCGAGTTTGGAAAAGGGTTTAGGGAATGATTCGGGATTTGGGAAGATTAGCTTTCTGCCTGCCTTGTCCCCCGGATTTCGAAAAGGACGGCGCCACCTTGATCGCTGCAACGTCTCGCACACGCCAGAGATTAGTTCTCGTGGAGAAATGGGTTTAGCCGCTGACCGAGCTCCGTTGAGTGTAATTACGACGATGTTTTGAGCAGCGGAACTTGATTCCCTTTGACCCTTTGTTTCGAAGCACCGAACAAGGATGTTGGTGTCGGATGTTTATTCACCTCTAAAAAACAAAAAAAAAAACATGACAATTGGATGGTGCTTTCTATAATTTGAATGTTTTCTTTTTTATTACGAACAAAAATGATAATTCCACTCACAATGCTTGACTTTGCTTGTGCCCCCAAACAACCATATATATATATATATATATATCCTGCGTAGTGCATATATACAATAATATTAAACACAAAAATATCAATTAGTAAAAATGAAACAACAAATAGAAGAGCATAAAACTAGTACCTATACCAGACGTTCATTGATATACTTATAACATTCATTTATGCATGTGGAAACTAAAGTCTTGAAAACAAGTAAAACTCTCAAAGATATCTTCAGGTACGTTATTATAAGATCTGAATTCTCGAAAAAAAGGGAAAAAGAGGACACACATCACGTTGACTTATGTTGAAATAATTCTCTGACAGTTTTTAAAAGGCTGTAATCTCCTAAATAGGTTTCATGTACTCTAATATTGAGTTATTGTAAGTTACAAAACGGGCTTGATAACAGAATATTCTTACATGACCCGACTTAAACTTGTGCCCAAATATCGCTTTATTTTCTTTTTAAATAAAAACGCTAATTGAAATATGACCTGTTTACTTTGGACGGAATAATTAAACCATTATTAGTGTAAAAGAAAAGAGAGAAACGTGCTAAATTACCCGTGTGATACTTTTTGTTATATTACACGTACGTTTCCAACGCGTCGTTGAGTGGCCCCCGCGCTCAGAAAAAAACCGCATCGAGTCCTGTAAAGCTAGCTTTTCCGCGCAAAGACTCCTAGTGCGGCAAAGCCCGTCTTTCAAGCAGAGTAAGCGCTCTTTTTGCGCGATGCTTCGAGCATGCTTAACTCGAAAAAGACTGTCTCCTTCCCCGTAATGTTTCCGTTATGCTAATTCATGCACCGAATCTTTTGTCATCACTTTTTTTTTCAATAACAAGCGTTTATATTACCATCTTTAAAATAAAAGAAAAAAAAAAACGTTTTGATCATGTTCATCCAACCGAGTCTTCCGTTAGTACATAGAAAGAATATAAAAAAAGGTTCTTATTTCATTTTATTGGTGTGTTAGTTTGTGTTTTTCTTATGTTTTCTTTCCTTTAGTAATGTATGTCCTCTTTTGTTAGCTTTCTGCTCTGGTTTCGGCTGATTTCATCTTTTAGTCTTAGGGGGGATGAGCCAGAATGAATTTAATAATGAATTCATCGGGTTGGAAAGGGATGCGGCTGCCTTCCGCCCCATGCTAAAGTAAAAAAAAACAGGGCGACGAACGGGGAGGACTTATGTCCTAATGAGCGGCACGTTTTGCGTTATTAAAAAATAATTAAGACACACTGTCGCGCGCTCCCGGAAAAAAAGAAAAAATGGCGGAAAAGGGGAACTGTCTATTGTTGTTTCTTCTTTCCCCTTAGTTACCTTCGTTTCTCTTGTAGTGTTTGTATAAATTTGAACGTTTTTTTTATCCGCTTTTGTTTCGACAATATTTTTTATATATATATATATACAGTTTTTCGACGCGACGAATGCTTGATGTTTTAATATCGCTTCGGTCGGACATGTTTCTTTTAGGTCCGGTAGCACGCGCACTGCTTTGTCTCGTTTAAAAAAAAATGTTATTTGATGTCTCGTTTTGTTTTGTTTTGCGTGTGGTTCTTTTTTTTTTTTTGGCAGGCGAGGGTTGAGATTGTCTCTGTCCCGTTATGGCTGAATGGAGTAAATGAATTTGTTTGTCGGTGGTGTTTTCGGTCGATGATGGCTGCGTTAATAAGGAATATAATTATAATTATGGTAATGACGGCGATGACGACGATGATAACAGTGATAGGGACAGTGTAGCGGGTGCAATGGTGTGATGTAACGACCGACCAAATTCGAAGATTTTATGCGTGTACGGGTTTTGATTTTTCCGATATTTTGGGCATTTTCGCTCCCGATGAGCACATCTCCGGATCTGGATAATGAAGTGGATAAATTGTTTATTTGTCACGAACGCGCGCGCGCACGCTTGAAGTACGGTGCGATGTTGGTTCGATCCGTCGATAACTTTTTTTATGTGTTTCTTCGTTCGTGCGCTTTTAACTTTTGTCGACGTTGCAGGGCAATTATGTAATTTCTTCGTCGGATTGCATTTTGAAACAATCGATTTGATACTGGAATTTTCTTTTCTGACTTATAAGATAATTAAATTTTTAAAATAAAACCTGATTAGTAGTTACGAATTAGAAAAAAAAGGAGCTCGAGGGAGCGAGGAAGGTTTAAAAAAAATAAACATTAGAATTCAATCATCTTCAGAAGGAAGAAAGAACTGCCAGGAAGCGAACGATACCCGTAAGGATTTCTCAAATCGCCAAAATGGTCGCTTTTGTCACGTTGACAAGTAGTGTCGTCGTTTTTGTTACGTTGGAATATAGTGCCCGTTATTTGTTCGCGTAAAAATGCACTGGGCCGTAAAGACTACAGTTATTAGTTCGTCGATATCATCTAGGGGTGTCGTCGAAAATTCGAAAACTCCGGGTCCACACGCGTCTACTCGAGAGGCAAGCACGCTTGTGTTGATGCCTGAACTTCCTGCTACGCATCCGTACTATTATCATTAAAAAAAGGACGCAGCATCCACACCGCACGAGCAAGCGGACGTCGCATTCTGATTGCTGTAGAAGACAAAACGCCGGCTAGGGTTCTGTGTTTTCGGAGTTTATATTTCGTGAAATTTGGAGGATACGTCTTTCGGTTTTATAATTTTCGTCGAAGAGCTGGAGTCTATCGTAGTTAATAGTTGTTACTCATTGTTTGAAATGATCGGCCGCACTAAGATACGAGGCACTGGCCGATAAAAATGACAAAGAACGAAGCAGAAAACAAAAGATGAAAGACGTTACAGTTCTCTGTAATGCCGAGTTGGAGCGCAGCTCTTGAGAAGGAGGAAGGGAGGGTATTCCTCTTCTGCTCCCCTCCCATTTAACAGAAAATTTTCGATAAATTTAGAGAGGAAATATTTGCAATAAATTTAGCGAGAAAATTTTACCCACGTGACGTCACACGTGACGTCATTATAAAAAACGTTCAGCTAAATTTAGCAAACGAAATTCCCGCCAAATTTAGCAAAATTGTTCCGCCAAATTTAGCGGGAAAGATTTGCCCTCGTGGCGTCAAACGTGACGTCACGTGTGACGTCATTATGGGAAACGTCCCATAACGTAACGCGCGGTTACGCCGACGCCGGCGGCGACCTCCGCTCAACCCGGAAACGGGCGCCTAAGAGCCGCGCTCTAAAAGAGTCACGAAAATACTTAAGCCGCGCCCAATGTTTCTGAAGCTTTGAATGACCAGAGCCCTAAGCAGATTTTGCGTAGACAAAGACACAACGAAGATCCATAACGTGGAATTCGGCTTAAAAACACGCGCGTCGAACCTTGTACGGCTGTCGAGAGCGTACAAACACCATCATGCGTGGTATTTCTCGACTGTATTGTCGTCCGGACGTTCTAATGGACTCCGAGTGTTAAAGCTGGTCCACTTGCGCTTGTTTACGACCGAGCTCTCGCGATCTCTTAGGACGAAAGACGCATAGGCGCACTCTATGAGGTGGCCCTCGAACTGTGTTTCACTGGAGCGAAGGTTTTGTGCTATTTGCGAGACCAGCAATACGTGCAGTGTATTAGAGACGGTCCTTTTTAACATTAGCAATAGTTTTTCGAGCCAACAAAAAAAAAAAAAGTGACGCGTGAAAGGTAGGAAAATGTAAGGAAGTGGCAAGTGTTCCGCGGCTGCCCGATAGATGGCGCCAGTGTGCTCTCTCGTCTGTCCTGTGCATCCTTGTGCACAGAAAGGTTATGTGCATTCCTGGTAAGCGAATTTCTGGAGTCCACGAGAGGTTCGGCGGCAGGCGG
>JABSTQ010002526.1:0-207085 GCA_013358835.2 Ixodes persulcatus | reverse complement strand
CTGACCAGGATGCATTTCTTTGCCAAGGCTGTTAACAAGGATCGAGATTCCCAAAGGGAGAAGCAAAAATTGCTCAAAATGAGGCGATGCCGGTGAGGACCGGACTGCGGTACTGGAGAGGCAGAGCACACTAAATAAACTCTTCGCGGACAAAGACCTGGAATAGACATTTAGCTTTGTGACGTTTTTTTCTGAATGATTCGCAAGTTTGTATACTCTTTTTCTTTGCTTGCGCGAATATACCTTTAACTTCATTTCCAAAGCAACAAGGAGATGCAGAGATTGTTTGTTACACGCGCTGCGCTTGCTGGCATGTGCAACGGTCGATTAGTGAAATAAAAATAAATGGCATGTTGCACACGCTCTCGTCATCGTCTCATTTTAGCCATGTACTTCCAGCCTTTCCTACATACGAGGCGAGCGCGTTCTCTTTTGCCCGTACTGCTCCGCGCGGTCTGTCTCCAGCGCGCTGTGGAGAACGCCCGCCGAAGCAGAGAGGTTTTGCAAGACCCGTAGGGAAGTGGTATTTTATTTATATATATATGTGTGTGAAGATTAAACGATAGCGAGCGCTACAGCAGCCACACATTTACCTCCGGAAACGCGACTCCCGTTGAAGATCGCGCGCCTACCGTCAAGCTACAGCGCGCCTGCAGGCAGCAGCGCCACCTGCCCGCGTCATCGCAAAATATTGCCCCTCCTCGGCCGCGTTGACGACACTAGGAAGCCCTTTCTATACTTCGTTTCACCTTATGTTGTACCGCAGCGAAGGCTAGAAGCGCGAGCTCATAGCGTTGGCAGCTGCTCTAAAGGGGCCCTGCAAGGACTTTTTTACTGGCTTTTAATTTGCACCAAACCTGAGCACACTGAACGTAGTAACTTAGTAAAACTTTTCTTTTCTCGAAATTCGCTTTATTTTAAAAGTTATAGGCAAATTAAAATTACAAAAACAAGCAAAAAATAACCTCCCTCATGACGTCCTTGGTTGCTTGCAAGGAGGTTATAATGGGCAGGAGGTGGCGTCCCTATTCCCAATGCATGGAGCGAAGTGTAACGGAAGTAGGCGTGGCCACGAGCCGCGACGAGCATTTCTTGACCAATGGGAAGCCTAGTGAGTGGGCGCCGCCATTAATTTCGGTGCAAACAACCGCGTTGCGATGACATTTCTGTGGCAACGCGATTGTGTGCACCGAAAGTAATGGCGGCACCCACTGTTATTTGAAACAGCGCTTAACGGGAGACTTTTAAACCGGTATGGTCGGAATTGGATGAGATTATTATAAACGAACGCCTGGTTGCCCAGCAGAAAGTAAGTGACTAGAGTTGAGACGCTCTAGACGACGCACCGACTGAATCGGTGTCGAACAGGTGAGATTTCGAGCCCAACACTTGCCTGACCAGTAGGACTAGGAAGTCGGCGTGTAGCGGACGCTCTCGACACCGCGCGACCGAGCCTGGAGCGTCGTCTCGAACGAGTCGTCGTAGCGCGGCTTTGGAAAGCGATCGCGAGTCAGTCATCGTAGGCACGAACGCTGAGAAGGGCATCGCGGGTTGAGAAAGCCGTACAAATTAGCAGACCGCAGGCACGGAGCAGACGTAGCCTAAGCCTAACGACCGAGCGGAGAGCAGACGATGGGAGCATGGTTGAATTTAGTTTGGATGAGAGAGCGTCGGTGCGCGGGGCAGTCTGGGATTGGGTTGTTCTTCCGGCGTCGCTGGGCATGACGTCATGCCGGGTCCTGCCTAACTCAGTTACGGAACTGTTCATAGACGCTGCATGCACGAACAGTACCCCCCCTCACTCACCACGACTCGCCCAGATTCGCTCGACGCGCCGCCGGACGGCTGCTTTGGTAACTGAATCGGGATACGTTCGTTTCAACGTCACTCGAAACGTAAAAACCAACGAAAAAAACTCTTTTTGTAGCAACTTTTATTGGAGATTAGTACAAAATGGGGGCGGGTGATGTTTTCTAAAATTTTTAGTTTTCAAGGTTTTGCAGCACAATTAATATTGTTTTTATACAACCATGCCTCAGCGCGGATATTAGGTAGCGCGTCCCGACCTAGGCGCATTTACACTGTGGAGGTATTTCGCGGCGCGTCCGCAAGGGAGACTGGGGTGGAACCCCTGTAACCCGATCGAAGCCAAAAATAGATGTCACGTGCAGTTCCTCGAGTGACCGCTGCGGGAGAAATGGCGGCGTTGTGATCGCCATTTGGCGCTTCAGCTGTGCTCTTTAGAATGCACAGTTATGAAACGAAAATATAGATGGCGCTTCGAACGACTCTAGGCGGATTGAGGTGAGTGAGGGGGGGTACCCCCCTCCGCGGGAGTTCCACAACTGAGGTTATCTAGTAACGTTGGTCCTGCCCTATTTAAACGTCCTTGGTTGCTTGAGTGGCCGTGAACTAGAGGAGGGGTAGTGGGCTCATCGCGAGCGCTCACGGCTGCCGCACTCCGTGTCGACGGCGCGAGAGGGCGCCACTAAAGCATGTTTTGGATAGGCTGTATGCAGCGGGCAGCCGGGGCGGCTCTCAATGCATTTGCTGCGCGATTAAACACTAATTCGGCATGACACTTCATTGGCCACAAACGACAGCAAACACGGGGTAAAGATCAGTTCAGAATGGGAGCCACTTCGCGCTGCCATACCGCGAGACGGCCAAACCCCAAGACAAAGCTTCTCGCCGAAGGCCTTCGGAACGCTGGGAGCTGGTCGGATCATCCTGTCCATACGACCGCAGCGCCGCCGCGTACATCCGGGACCTTTCCGTGTCGGCGCGTGATCCCACTACTCCTTTCTAGTGTGCGCCGCCTTTTCCACCGCTCGGTGGTGGGTATGTCGACGGGTCATTTCTCGTTTCCGTACTTTATAAACTGCATTTGTTTCTTTTCTGATCTAAAATACTGAACAAAAACTACTTTTATAAATAATTGAAACGGTTCGCGCAACTTATATTTTGTAGTTCGACTAAAAAGAAGCTTTTAGAGGCTCTGACCAGTAGTAAGCCGAGGACCAAAGACGTCACATTTTGCGCGCTTTCGGTACCGCGGGTCGCCCTCGTCGGTGGAGGGGGTTTCCGCGTCGTCCGGTTAAAATATGACGCACTGATATTTAGTTACTCTCTCCGTGCCCGCTGGCTTGCCTTGGACTTCAAGAGACGTGGAAACCGCAAAAAAAGTAGACGCTTAAATATGATTGCACGGCCGCTTTAAGTCACGAGAGCTTGTGCCGCCGAGATGTGCCCCAGAGCAAGGAGCTCGCGCTTGTAGCCTTTCCTGCGGTACATCATAAGGTGAAACCAGGGGCGGATGCAGGAATTTCCTGAGGGGGGGGGGAGGGGGGGTCAGGTGTTGGTCAGCGTACCATATGTTTAGGAACCCCCTCCCCTCTCCCTCGTTTTACGCCCTAAATTTTACACATGCAGAAATCAAGAGGGGGGGTCAGGACATCCGAACCCCCCCTCTAAATCCGCCCCTGGGTGAAACAGAGTATAGCCTCTGTAGCGAGTGGGCACGCGACACGAGTGCCGTGAAACGAACTCGCTATCAAACCAACTCGCCAAGCGCACAGAGTGCAGAAGACTGGCAGAAGACTGATGCTGCCGCCATCTATGTTGTCGAAAAGGTACCGACCTCAAACCGAAACTAGCGCCTTTTTGTTCGGAATGATGAGAGTGCAGTCGCTACCAACGTTTATCTAAAATTGTTGGTCGCTGCAACCTGTAGTTTATAGTTGCGATAACTTCAAGGAACTCGGCTGTCGTAGAGATATTTACAGACGGCGTAAATTTCCGCAACCAGCTGTCTACAAAGCAGCTGGTTGCGATCTTTCAATTCGTGTAACCGTTTACACTGAAGAAAACTGATGATGCTGTCCGAGCAGAAGCTTGATCCGTCTGAGCATGGTATTTTGCGTGAACCACTGAAAGGGTATGGCTTAAAACTAGACTGTTGGAATATCCAGCACAACTTTTCGTGTGACTTTCGATTTCGATCGTCATTACAGGTGGATCAGATATTAGCCTTGGTGAGGGCGTCGAGAACGAGAGCTTTCTCGAACAAAATACTGCGGGTCAAGTTAGCTGACGTAGGTAAATGTTAAACATGATGATGTTGCCCAAGCCTCGGGTAAAGTCACTGTGTTTAGCCTTCTCTGATGCTTACTATACTCCGTTTCACCTTATGTTGTACCGCAGACAAGGCTAGAAGCGCGAGGTCATAGCGTTGGGAGCTACTCTTAACGCACGAGAGCTTGTGCCGCCGAGATGTGCCCTAGAGCAAGGAGCTCGCGCTTGTAGCCTTTCCTGCGGTACATCAAGTTTCTGCTGGGGGACTTTTGTCGACAAATGTTAAATTTTTCACCCGCACACGGATGGTGATAAACATCTCGGGGGCCGCTGATGCGTTTGTTCTGAGCATTTCTTTACACACTGGTATATTTCAGCGTTTGTACGGCAACAGAGCGACTTAAAACCTCCAAATCAGGCACGATTTGTCAATTTCTTCATGAAATAGCAGACGCTCACTGTTCAAGCTCGCGTTTGATTCCGTTGCCCGCAGGACGAGATTTCTATAAAAAAATCTACTTTTTCTTTTCGGTTCCGCGACACATCGTAGCAGACGAACCCTCGCCGTCGTCTGCTCCCGGCCCTCTCTGGCGTCGCCGGAGCGAGGCATGACGGGATTGCATTCACCTTATTTAATAATAACTGTGTCATTATGCATTACATGTTGCATTTAAATTAAGAAAACAAACCATAAAACTTTTTTTTTTCGCCAGAAAAAACTAAATATCGGCGTTAAGTCTGGTAACAATGTATTTTTGCCGAATCTTCGCCGAATTTTTTGAAAAGTTCGGCAAAAGGTCGGCTCTGCCGAATCCGGCGCCGAACTTTCGTTTCGGCAAAAGTTTAGGGCACGTGTGGGACGTTGTTGAAGGTACAAATCGAAGTTAGCGGGGTAGCCGCTAACGTCTCGTTGCAAATTTTTGTCGGTATCCGATTTTGTGCTCAGTAGTTTCTGTGCGATTCTGAGAATTCGCCTGTTCCGCCAACAACTGTTTTCAACGTCCCCTCCTTTGGTTGAGCGTCTAGGCGAAGTGCCTCTCAAGACCGGACAAAGGTTTGTCGACGCCACTTCTTTGTTCGTCAAATTGCGTCGCAAATTCGTAGTGGTGTGAGGTTCCCTCAATGTGCTTTCTGCGGGGCCGCGTGAAAATGCTGTGCGCCTTCCAACTGGCAGTATTTATTCATATGTGGAATGTGGTGTTCATGCCAAGTCTCGTAGTTAGCGATCAGTCGCGTAGTAAATCGGGCAGGCAATAATTGCCTCGTCCTACCATTGTCGCGCATTGATGCGTCGTGGGACAGCTTGCCCTCTTCGTTTCCATGACAAGAATGAGAAACATTTGCTACGTTCTGTGCGAAGTAGTGAAGGTAATTTTGCCGCCTCGCGACTGTCATTCTGCTCGACCTGGGGGCCTATAGGCCTCCTGCGCTGAAGCTTTGAACAAACTGTAGCGCCCTCATTTTGGGTAGTACAAGCTCACCTGATTGAGCCTCGCACTACTTATGGCACGTTGGTTGAGCTTTTTTAATTCTGTCTGGTGCTGAAGAACGAAAAAACACCTTTGGACGCCAGAAATCGGCCAGACTCAACGCCGCAAGACAATCAAAAGTGCCAAATTCATGACACCACCGCTAGGGTACGCGTCTCTTACCTCTGGGTGGTGACGTCAAAACACCTGTGACGGGACGCTTTAATTTTTCTTTTTCTTTGTCATGTCTACTTTGGAACGTGCGGAACGGCTGTTCTTGGCTCACGCGCTTAGCGTCTTAGCTTTGACGGCGTTCGAATGTTTGTTGTTTCTTTGTATTTTCATATTGATCTCGCGCTCGGCATCAGAGCTGGCACGCTTCTGCATGCGTGACAGTTTGAGACGCTAAAGTTTGTACTACCCAAAACAAGGCCTAACAAGTCCCTTTTCGCAGCACCCCCTGGGGAACGCAGGAGGCCCATGTTGCGCTTTTTGGACTCCCAGGAGACTAGGGAGAGGGAAGTGACGTCAACAACGCAGCAAATGCAGATTGGATGTTGATTTTGTTTTCTTCTGTCAACATCCAATCTGCGTTTCTCTAGTCGTTGACGTCACTTCCCTCTTCCAAGTCTCCTGGGAGTCCAAAAAGCGCAACATAGCACCCCTGCCCCGAGCTTCGCGTTTGGAACCAATCGTCGTTGCCGGTGTCGTCGTGTCTCGGAACAGCATTTCGATCTCTCTCTACTTTATGCTCGGTCAGCGCAGGCGTGGGGGATAAAAATATCCGCTTTGTCTAGATTGTCGGCCGACAACACACTTGCGGAGCGTTCAAGTGACGTCCGACGGCACTGCACTCGCGCCTTCAATTGTCGTCCGAAGGTGTTAAGCAGAAGTCATGCACGCTTATTCTGGCATGTATCCTATCAGCTGCTCGCCGACAATTCGTTTTAGCATAAAGCTGGAGCGAGATAAACGCTACAGGAGTGAGCAGCATGCTTTTTTATGTATGTTTATGCCTGCGCGATGTAGGTGCGCGATCTGCCCAAGTGGCAGAATGTCGCGATTGCGATTTACAATAAATTTTAGTTTAAATCTCACGTAATCCACAGACTGCAGCCTCTACAAAATACGAATTTTCTTTTTTTAAAGGCACGCGTACGGAATTTAGATATTTGTAAATATCTCGTATAACTTGACCGGAAATGGGTATACACAGGATGCCTGGTGGATGGATGGATGGATGGTCAAGTACGTCCGGAGTCTTTGAATCGGGCGGCGACTTGCGCTACCTAGCAGTGGTGCCGGCTGAATCTACCGGCGACTTGCGCTACCTAGCGTTGGTGCCGGCTGAATTGACCGATTTTGGGAGCTTGTGCCATCTAGCAGTGTATTTTAAAACCAATGTTTAGTCGCACGCGACACACTCTTTGCTGCCGACTTCGTCATTGCACTTCTCAATCGCCGCCGGACGCTGAACTATACTCGACGTCAACTCTTTTGTGCTACGCTGATAAGGCTACAGGGCCGAGCAGTGCGTGGCTCTGCTCTGTTTCACTTTAACTGTCAGCACTGCAGAAGCTACAAGGGCAAGCCCCGTGATTTTAACAAGCGCTCTTGCGCAGTGCAATCGTCGTTCAGGGCAACGTGCTCGTGCTTGTAGGTTCGGTTGCGCTCGGACATAAGCCCGCATGCCACTGCCCACTTTTGAAGGAGGGGAGGGGGAGTGATCTTAGCACAAAAATGTTGACGCCGTGTATAAATTAAGCAACTCCAACCAACGACAGCATTAGGAGAGCACGCTCGATCGTCTTCAAGTTCGAAATGTGCGTGCTATTTCTAGTGCACCCATTTGGATCTTTTTGTGTTATGCTTTTTCGTTTTCTTAACAAGTACGTCAACATGCTCGTCCAAATTTACATACACAGACCCCGTGACTCTGAACCGAATCACTCCATCGGAGTTGCTATTCAGGCTGAGGATATCCATGCCAAACTAAACGAAACTTGTAAAATGGCAACTAAAGCATGGGCACGAGAGCATAACTGTTCAGATTGCTTGCTTTGCACAAGTGATGGCGCACAGAAACCGCTTTTGGAAACCACACGCCCGTGCCTTTGCTAACTTTGCAGCCAACGAGCACGCTGCAGTGAACTTGACGGAACTACATCACCCCGCCGTAAGATCAAAATTATTGGATCAGAATCCCCGCCGGACAGGGATTTTGACCTGATAACGCTGGTTTGGCGTTTGTTTCGAGTGAAGAGCACTGGAAGTGTGCAGGGCCTGTTTCCTACGGTATATTTTTCCTACGAGTGCGAAGCTGTTAAACTTTGCACCGACATGGATCTGGCACCGAACACATATGCTCGAGATTGACCACCATAGTCAACGCGTCCACGGGGAGTAGTGCTGGCACCACACGCTCGGGTTGGCCGATCTCGACTGACCGTGTCCACTGCTAAATGGCGTGAGCTCCGCGTGTCGTGCGTATAGCTATTTCCGGTCGAGTTGCATGAGCTCGAGCGTACAGCTTTACTCTTTTTTTTTCTTCATATAGCCAAGCATGCTAACCATTACGCTATTGAAACGAGTCAGGAATGTCATTCTTTGGTTTTCGTATGTTATTTGTTATGAAGAAAGTTTGGAATCTGAATATACACATAATAAGTAAATTTAGCACAAAAAAAAGTACAGCGAAAGTATAAAATTTTCGGCATCAAAGTGCCAAAAGCGAGACATTATTCACTAAAGACAACATTTGCTCGGTAGGACTGCACTAGAATGCCGGTGGGTGTAAAGCGCCGTCGGACGGCACTTGAATGCTTCGTAAGAGTGCCGTCAGATGGCACACTCGACACTGCGAAAATAATTAGGAGAGGACACTCTCCACGAGAGGATTGCTTGCTAGGATTGCAGCCCTTCGAACTGCCTCCCTTCATTCCTGTAGGGGACAGTCCCAATATGTTCACAGTCGTTGACATCTTCCGGTTATCTCCTCAATAAGTTTGGGATCTAATCAGAAGCGGTCCAGATATTACACATTTCCTCTGATGCCAGTAAGTGGAGGTCAACTCGTGTTAAAAAAGGGAACTTTTCATGCCATCAGCTGTTAGATCTGTGTCCCCTGGCAAAAGCCAACAGCTAGCCCTTGTTTTTACAGGTGAGAGGATACTTCTGTGTCACTAGCATGCCTCATGGCCTCTTCAAACCTCTTCAGTATTGCTTTGCTTACCACAACACTGCATGCATCGTGGACATTACGTGCCAACAGTAGCAAAAGGGGGTAGCGAGGGTTTTAATGACATCATATAAGCATGAAGCACATCTTTCAACAATTTTGACACGAGTTACCTTGAACCCGCAGCACCGGGTGTTTGCAGGTGTAGTCCAGCTGTACCTTTTATGCCATTTTTATCATTTCTCACTTGCCTGCACCTAGTTTGGCACAAAGAAAAAGATTGCACCAAACTGTGCTAAAGTGTTTAGCTGTGAATGGATTGTTTTTTTGGAATGGTTCATTTTCATCTGCCAACCCGGTAGTGTTTAGCTTAACCATTACAGTCCAATGGTATGCTGCATTGCTGCGTTATATGATTATGCAGCAACGGCTGCATAGTCATATTGATCACACAATTTTATCTTATAGCCCTAATAAGAAATGTGCTTGTCATGGTTCTCGTTTCATTAGCACTCTCAGTCAGGGTTGTTTTGTTTCACCTTTTCGCCTTTTGTTTTTGTGTAGAAAAATGTGAATCCTTGATTATCCTACTCATTTTCAAAATGTCTATGCGTTAAAGAATCCAGAATACTTAGAATGTTAAGCTGTTGTTTTTGCTAAATTGACTTTCAGTGCGATAATGACCGAGGAAAGGCACAGCAAATTAGACGCTAAATTTTTAGGCAGTGAGAAGTCGTGAGGAACTGCCATCATAAACGTTTGCCACTAAGCGGGTCTTTATAAGTATAATGTCCAGAAAATGTAAATTTTCGTGTCACATGAGAAATCTTTGTTTTGTGCCAATTTCTTTTTTTTTATATTAAGAAGGCTATGATTATATAGAGCGCTAAATTTATACTCTACATCGACTTCTTGATTATGATGGTATGCTTGCATCAATCTTGATAACCTTTGTCCACTAGCACTAATAGCAGTGATGGAAGTGCTGCGCCAATTGCGCCATGAAGGAAAGCCTGCTACATCTTGTGCCAAAATGCCATTTTTGCTAAGAATTGCGCCTCACTTGCGCCAAGATGGACTTAAAGCAGAAAAAAATATTATTGGTCGACCCTAATATTTAGAGAAGTAGAAGGAAAGAAAAATTGTACAAATATGAATTTCGCAGCCTCTCTACTCCCCGTATAGTTTGTTTCGTCTTAGGTCAGAGTACAGCCGAAAGCTCGGAACACATACAACCTTGAACACACATACTAAAAGTGCAAGTCGCGGGGCATTCAAGTCACTTGATTGGTTTAGCCGATGAAAGAACAGGTACAAGTAGATGATGAATGTCATGATGTCGCGCTTTGATGCTGCGAATCAACCGGCCAGAGCCGCTGATGCTTAAATCAACCGCTCTGGCCGCTTGATGTGCTGGCTGGTTGATCGCCGACATCGTCTACATTTCCAGACAATGTCGTCGATGTCTGAAACGAAGAATCCCAGAGAAAACGTCTGCAAAATTGTAGGATTGCCGCTTGCGCTACTGTTATGAAACAGAACCGGGGTTTTGTACTCCTGATAAGATCACTTGATTATCATGTCTGCCACATGCCTTCGTTCCGTGTCTGGAGAGTACCGTGAACAACCTTCACTGCTTCTCAGCAGCGCGCGCACGTCGAACTTCACCGCTTTGCATTGGAGTGCTAGGAGCAGCGGCTGACCTGGGAGAGCACCTGGCTTAGCGCGATGGTCATTGCAATTTATGCTCAGGATTATTACAGGTTGACCTTCTTTGTCCTAATTGTAAATTAATCTCTAATTTAGAGATAAAACAAAACAGATAAAGAGAGAAGGGAACACAAGTCTATATATATATATATATATATATATATATATCAGGGTTCTCCCCACAGTGGGCGGCAGTGGCTTTGCCGCCCACCACTCCGACTGGCCGCCCACCACTCTGACTGACCGCCCACCACTCCGACTGACCGCCCACCACTCCAACTGACCGCCCACCACTCAATTTCTTTTTTAGTACCGCGGGATGACTATGCGATTTTGCTTGCGCACATGGCTGCAGGCCGTCGCCGTCGTGCTTAGCAGGTCCGCGCACCCCCACGTTATCGTTCGCTATTGCATCGCTGACTACCGTCACTGCCACACTGCTTCAAACAAAGAGCGCGAGCACTCATCATGTTTCTTTTTCTTTCTTTTTTTTCTTTCTCTATCTCAGCGGCGCGCCGCCGGCAGTGCCCGGGAGGGGGGGGGGGGGGGGGGGGGGTGATAAACAAACGCGACAAACCCCTCCCCCCCCCCAAAAAAACAAAGAAAAAAACAAATGCGTGCCGCCTTCCCTCGCCCCCCCCCCCCCCCCCCCCCCCCCCCCCTTCGGATAATGTCCACCCCTCAGAAATTCCTGGGGAGAACCTTGATATATATATATATATATATATATATATATATTTTTGAATAAATATGATAGTTATGGTAGTTTTCGTGCAGGTGTCGATCGAAAAAGCAGTGAACTTTGACGTAACTCTGGTTCTTATGCCAGTAAAATGCAGTGTCACCTTTGAAGATCAAGTGTAGCCTTTTATACTATTTTTGGGTAGTTGTTTTTGTAGTTTATAATATTAAAGTATCGAGTTTTGTAGGCTGATTAACCCTTTGCCTACCGCATAAATATTGAAAAAAACGATTTGAAAATATTGAATTTTTTTATGTGCCCTATAAAGTTTATATGCAATACAAAGGCCAAAAACAAATGCCAAAATATTTGTTATATGAGAAATCTTTGAGAAAAAGGGATTAAAGCTCCGCTTCACTGCATTACCGCAGACAGTTCACATCACCTTGCACGTGGACGTTCAAGCCGGGAGTAGCAGTGATGCGGACAGTTCACATCACCTTGCACGCAAAGGGAACGCAAAATGGGGAGGGGCTGGAGGGGGAGTTTCTACGTTGATTCTAGTCCAACGCCGACACGATGTCCTCATCGAAATCAAAGTCGTCTGAGCTGAAATCTAATAACTCAGTTGCATCGCTCTCGCTGTTCGATGAAAGATTCATTTCCTCGTTTTCTGAATCTGAAGAGACGACACGATACCTTCGTTTTCGCCCCAATTTTGAGGCAAGATCGTCACTACGAACGCAGCGACCAGAAGGTGACGCCGTTATTTTTAAATCCCCCGTTGCCTGCGTTGGAACAATTTTCTGCCAAATTCAGAAATTTACCAGGTTTTTATTTTCCGTGAAGCGCCATCTATCCACGGCAAAGCTCGCTAGAAACACGTGGACTAGCCCAGTTCGTCCATGGTAGCGTATTGGAGCCCGAATCAACGTGGACGAGCCCATCTCGTCTTCGGGGGGAGCGGTACAAACGGTGTGGACGAACCCAGGTCATCCATGGTAGGGAAAGGGTTAAATTTACGGGGCGCATTTTTATTGGTAGACGTGTTAGCGGATATGCTGGTTCTTGCTGGTTTAAAAAAAATATATGTATATTTACAGGCTAAACAAACTACAGAGTGTAAAATAAAAAGGGGAGAGAGGATTTATCCCAGTGCACTATGATTCACATTTCAACCATTTTTTAACCCATTGTAAATGAAACGTTCTCTGACTAAAGCCTTATTTAAGAAGACTTTCTTTTATGCCCTGTCTATCCTTATCACAAACGGTAATAAGTAATATGCTCAATAATCAAATAGGAACCCTCGATCACTATCGTAAATGAACTCATTTAGAGGTGCAATCACTTTTTCATTCTCAAGTGATGTGCTAACAGATGTTGGCATCTGCTCCAAAAGCATCAGTGGCTGCTCCAAACCAATATTTTGCCTGCTACAGATTCTGCTACAAAAGGTAAAATGCCGCTTCAATTACTGTACTAGATACAAAACACGAATATTATCAAGTTTGTGGCAGTTTTACAGCCGTAGAAGGGCAATTAGGATGCCCATTAAAACCGAAACTTTGGGTTTTAATAGGCATCAAAAAATGCATATCTATGCCATGGAAATTGTGCCAAACTACTCCAAACTTTTGTATGTGCTGCTCCAGAGCTGCTCTCAAATGTAAACTTTTCTGATATAAAACAAAACATTTTCTATACAAAGGTGCTCTGAAATTAGATTCTTTATTTTCCATAAATTTCTCCTAACTCTAAACTGACTTAACAACCACTGGCAGGGAAAAAAAAAGTTTTTGTCGGCACAAAAATAATTTATACATTGCTGAAAGCTCAGTCTCTGCCCAAATGTAGTGCTAGTGGCTGGGACTAGTTCTCAAAGTTCCGTAACTTGCTTTTATCTGATTATAAAGTTATAGGTACTTTTTAGAATTGTTTAGTGAGGCAACGCTAGCTAACAAAGCCTATTAACACCTCAAGCTAAATGGGGTCTGGCACCGGGAATAAACCTCATTTACTCCTCTAAATGTTTTGCAAATTGCTCATAATTTTTGAATAAGATAATGGTAAGTTCTGAAACTGGCATCTCATCGTGACCACTAGTGCTGCACTTAAGCAGAGACCGAGCGTTTGGCAATGCGCAATTCATTTTTTCTCGTAAAACAAAAATGGTTCTCTTTTCTTTTAAACACCTGGTGCTTTGGGAGCTCCATGATGGTTTTTGTTTTTTTGTAAAACTTAGAGCAAAGGTGTCTTAGTTTCAGCTGAGAAACAAAGAAGTGTCTGTGCTCTAATGTGGTACTTGTCGTGTGAAGGTGACATTGCTGCACATTCACTTTCTCCTGCCAGGTGTGCTGCCTGCTTCGCTCATTGTGTGGGTGCATCGAGCGTTGGGTGTGTAAAGGGACTGCTTACAACGAGTCTGAGACCCCAGCAGGCCTGCCTGCAGCACGATGCTTCAATGAAGCTTGCTGTGACCAGCAGGTAACAACACTTCATCAAATTGAGGAGCAATGGTGGGAGCAGTGGGTGAGTGCCAGTTTTTTCTACAAGATCGTCGCCCTCATGGGAGAGGAGGGCCTCAATGTCAAAGTGTGGTTTTCATCCTCAGGTGGCAATTCCACTGTGGCCGTAGGGTATTCCTCATTGCAGTTGCAGACGGTGCTTTGGTACTTTGATACAGGGACGGGCCTTTGATAGGTTATTTTTGTTCAAAATAAACAATGAACAGAAAGTTTAATCAACAGTTCTGTCAACTTTTTTATACGAGAATTATCGGTTTAGTGATCACTCTCATTAGCTTTTATGAAAGATTAAGTTTTCGTCATTAAGCCTCTGGAGACCAACATTACAAATGACTTTACTATCTACAGAAGAACAAAACAAAAAAACAGTGGCTTAAACTTTTTTTTTTTATTTATTGGATCATTTCTTTGATATTTGGAATGGTCATGTGGTTTGCTGTGCTGATTTCAGAAATGCAATCAGATTTCAAATACCTGTATTTTATAAAAAAGTTACAAAAATAATTTAAATACTAGTTAGCTAATTTTTTACGGGGTTTTAGAACACTTTCCTATTAAAATATATTTTTAAAGTTGGTGTCAGTTGGTTCCAAGAGATATGCCATGCAACCTAAAGCTATTTTAATTTTTTTAGAGGGGTCACTGGCATAATTATTAACTTTTGAACTCCTTGTCTGATTGTAATGAAATTTGGAGAGGGTATTTACGAGCAGATGAGAGTAACTGTGCAAACTTCGACTTCTCTAGGAAAACTATGTTGAAAGTTACATATTTGCGTATGAGGCTGTGGCACCTTTCCTTAGGGTATCTATCATATACAAATGAAGTGTGAAACCACTGTTTTTATTGCTTGTATATGAAGTAGAGGGTATGAGGCTTTGGGCTATCTAATTTGTGTGATTCAAATGTAAATATTTCAGAGAAATTCGGTCTCCAGAAATCAGATGCACTTTCTTTGAATGCCATTTTACCAAAATGTCACTTTTTCTCGGTGATGACATCAACTTAAAACAAAATGAAGTAGATAGCCCAATTTCCCCAGTAAATTTCAGTTCAGAAACACTTTCATTGAGACATGTGGATGTGTTTACCATTGAATGATAGATGCCTTGCGACAAAGTTTACAGCAAAAATTGAAACTGTGAAAAACGCATTCAAACATTGAGCGCCTTTACTTTATTAGTTTGTCGCAGTGTGTGTCCACTAAAAGGCGCCAGCAGAGTAGGTCTCCCCTTCGGCTGCCTGGTCCCGCTACGCCTTGGCGATTGCCTCCAGCTTCCTCCGCTTATGGGCCACTTTCGAAGAGTTGAGAGCCTACTATTTGGCCTGGGAGACCTTGGCTTGAAGGGCCTTGTCAGTGTGCTGAACTTGGTGGCTTCCGGGCTCTATTCCTATCTCATGGAGGGCCCTCTCAAAGCCCTTGGGGCCCAGGTTAAATTCCGGCACTGCTAGAGCCACGGCGGTCTCCACAGTTCTTCGAGAGGTGAATTCTGTCTTGGGACACCGCCTCCACACCAGAGCATTGAACGACTCGTTGTTGTTCTGTGTTCCCATCCTAGCATACCTCTCGAGTAGGTCCTGCTGTGAGAGTCTGTTGTAGAGAGGCACCAACTCTTTTGCGATGTCTCTCGAGAAGGCAGGGCGGTGTGGCTGTGGCTTAGATGGCTCTCCTGCTGCCTCCAGCGCTTTGTGGTGATTGAAGCGACACCAGGAGGAGGCTGGCAAACACCGCCTTCTGCATGGCTGGAATGTCTGGGGCACTGGTCTTAGTGGAGATGCGTAGTAGCCAGTCAATTTCTTCATGGCAAGGTTTGTTAGTTTCCCCCTTCCGCCGAGACCTTTTTTGTCTTCTTTAGGGCCTCGATGCCAGCATACATCCTTTTGGCGACGTGGTTCGCACAGCCTTCTTTTCTCATGCCCTTGTCGTATAGACCAAGTCCTGCAACATGGTTGAATGCTTTGCTGTGCCTGCCGCACAGCACTGTCATGTACTGCAGGTTGTGGAGTTAGACGAACCGACGGAAGATCTCGTCTGCTGCTTGCAGCTCCATCGCATTGGCAGACCCGCTTGAACCGTGCGTGCCTCTCGCCAGTGCTTCGAGATCTTGCTAAGTTGTGTCCTCGCAGATACTCCTTGAATCTGGGGTGGCACTGGCGGTTCGTCCTCGCTACTTCCTCTGCGTGAGGCATGGAGGGTTTGGCCCTCGAGTAGAGCTCCTGGAGTGCACAAACATACTCCACAAGGCTCTCATCCGTGTGCTGAGTGCGGCTTGCCAGCTCATCTCGAATCTGCATCTTGTAGTCGGAGAGAAGGAATTTCTCCCAGAACCGTGCCCAGAAGTCCGCCCTTGATTGGAACAGTGTTTGCAGCCGTCTCCAATGCGCGGCGTCGCCCGTTAGTGCAATTGACATGACCTTGACATTGACATGCCCCCAAAGCAGTTACGTACACATCTAACTCCTGTAGGAAATCATGCACCGATTTTTTGTCAGGAGTACCCTGAATACGTCGGCGTAGGCACGTTCAACCGCGGGTGGAGTATTGACAAAGGTGCGGCACTCGCAACACTTGGCGCTGTCCCCATCTGCTGCAACGTCACGTCCATCATCCGCGTCATCGCACGCATCAGCTCACTCGCGTCTAACATGCCTTCCACCGCTGGTGGAGCTGGGAGCAAGGTTCCAGTCTCTGGGGGCGTGTGTCAGCCCGTATCTCCACTAATCGGAGTAGCCTCCGTGCTATCCCGCCCAGACTCGTTCTCCGACGAACCGTCCTTAATCGCGTTCCTGGTCGACCTGGTGTTGACCATCATCGGTTTCTATGAATTCAAACAACACACGCTACCTTCCAAAATCCGCGAGACGCAGAGTGCGCAACCTTTTCGGTAGAAGCGAAAGCAACGGCTAACCGATCGGGCTCCCACGTGGGCGCCAGATTATGTGGGTCGTCACCCAATCGACGCCCGATCGGGACGTGCTTTCGCTCGCTTTCCAAGAAGTCACTCACGCAGTGTGCACTCTTAAAACAGTTTACTAGGACTCGTGTCGTGAAAGTTCTTTGTCCTTCGTCGCTGTCGTCCGTCCGTCGTCGTCCTCTGTTGCCCGTTCCGAAGGTCGAGAGAGCTCCCCAGTGTCCCGCTTCCCCTTCTTATACCCTCGCCCCACGTGCCCCACCCACGGTCCCCAAGCGGGGGTGACGCACCATGCGATACTGCTCACTCGTCCGAGGATCCGGGAGAGCGGGGAATGGGGGCCAGCTGATCTAGCTTGGCAGGGTGCGGGAGGACCGAGAGAGCGAGGGAGAAGCAGGAAAGATGGGACCCGAGGGTGCGGTGGACGGAAGGGTCCCTACAACTTTTGAGCCTAGAACTTGGTGGAATTTGCTCTTTTATTGATGAAGGTCTTTCAAGGGCTGGACAAAATATGCTGTAAAAGATTCCTTCAGGTGCCCAATATGTGAACCCCCTGTTCATCCCATCTGCGGATGAGAATTCTTCCCAAATCCGGCACATGGTGCAGCTGGATAGCACCACTCTGTTTCTACGGCCCAGCTTCTGGTGCACTCACCAGGTGAATTGGTGGTATGCCGTGTAGCGGTACTTCCTGTAACAAAATGAGATGGCAGGAAGCAGCAATGCATTCAGAGCCAAAAGGGAAAAGCTAAATATTATTTGCTTCTGACTTTTTCTACTTTGCGTTTGTATAGTGTGAACAATCCCCAATTACATCTTGACTTTACATCATTATTGTCCTGTAGTATGGAGAACTTTTTTTTATGACATCTTGTAGATAGGATTTTAAATATAGACCAACACGCGGCCCTGACGTCACGCAGCTGCGGGGGCGCTGTCGACGGAACTGCACATGCGCAGACGCTTCTCTTCACGCCAATTCAAATTCTGCGCACGCGCAGTGCCCACACCTGGTGCGGACAAACGCGGGTTTGTTTGTAAACAGCGTGTCGGTCTATACTTAATACTGCTTGCACAAGCATATATCTTTTCAGTTTGTTGGCATGTTAGTTTTTTGGGCTTTTTATCACGGTATCAATATATATGTTGTGGTCATCAGACAATTTTGCGGTCCTACAGTAACACATGAGATTGTCATTGTAGGAAAGAAATAAACATTTTTGGTGAAATTGAAAGCATGGGTACTCTCCCTAATTTTTCTGAACGAGAGTCTGATATTTTTATATTTACATGCACAGTGTGGCAGTTACCAAAAAAGCACATTGCTGTCATTGTTTTTTTTGGAGGGGTTTGCAAATACTTAAGGGAAGGCACGGCCTACAGGGGTCTACTTTTTAAATACTTTGCCGATTACAATGAAACTTTTACCATATGTTACTTATGCAAACTTGGGAGGGTATGCAAAATTTCAACCAACAAGGAAGATTTTGTGCCAACGTACGGTGCAATTTGTCATAAAAAAGAAGACTGATGCAGCACTAATAAAAAAATCTATCATTAAAAAAAAAATAAAAATTACAACTTTTTTGCATGTATGTAATGTTCAATAAGTGATGAACAATGTAAGGTATGTAGCAATATTTAATATAGCAAGCCTCAGGATGAAAACAGGAAGTTTAAAAATGGCTTCATTTTTCTCATATGATTTTTTTCTAAAATCAACTTTTTCTTGGTGAACAACTGAAAATTATTAAAAACAAAGTACCTTACTAAATTCTCCAGTAAATTTCACTCCAGAAAAACAACACTTCAGGAGTCTCAGTCCAAACTCTAAAAAAATGATAGTTTTTCAAAAATGGAAAAGTATTCAAAATGGAAAACTGAGAAAAATGTGTTTGAAAGTTCAAACAGTGCTCGGCTCAAAACAGTGCTACTATATCATCTAAAACGCTCCAGGACCATAGGTCAGTCCTTCCTCATCACGATCCTTCTGCGGCTTAGCCACGGCTTCCATCTTTCTCCACTTGTGCGACGCTTTGGATGACTCCAGTTCCTTTGTTTGGGCCTTTCCGATCTTCTTTTGGGTGGCCTTCACAGTATGCACGGTGTGATGGCTCCCTGGCTTGATTCCCATCTCGGAAAGGGCGTGCTCAAAAGCCTCGAGGTCCCAGATTAAATTCGAGGACTGCCAGGGCCACGGCTGACTCGACGGTCTTGAGGGAACCAAATTCCACCTTGGGGCAGCTCTTCCACACTAGAGCATTGAACGACTCATTTGCGTTTTGAGTTTTCATCCTCGAACAGCGCTCGAGCAAGTCACTACGCGACAGGCGATTGTAGACGGGCACCAGCTCCTTGGCTAACTCCCTGGAAAAGGCTGGCTTGTGGGGCCTGGACGCAGGTGGTTCTCCTGCAGCCTCGAGTGCCTTGCTCCTGTTGAAGTGGCGCCAGGAGTCTCTTCCAGTGGGGCAAGCTGTGTGTCGTAGCTCGTCATCCGTCGAGTAAGGGTGCAGGAGTGTGGCAAACACTCCCCGCTGCATCGCTGGGACATCTGGGGCATTGTCCTTCAGGGTGCGGGCGTAGTAGTTTGTCAGCTGCTTAATTTTCACATTCGTCAGCTTGCCCTTTGCACCAAGGCCTTTCTTTGCCTTCTTCAGAGCATCCAGGCCAGCATACATACGCTTTGCAACATGGTTGATACAGTCCTCTTTCTTCACTTCCTTGTCGTATAGACCAAGGCTAACAACATTTGAAAACGCTTTGCTGTCACCGTCGCAGAGTACCGTGGTATACTGCATGTTGTGTCGCTCCACAGAGCGCCCAAAAATGACTGAAACAGCTTTCACTTCCATGGCATGAGCAGAACCCTGGAAATTCTTTTGAAATTCAGGACTGGCTTTCAAACCATTCTTCATATTCCTGAGACCCTGGCTTTGGACCTTGTGCACACACCTGGCAATAGTTGCTCTGTACACTGTAGTCTATCACCAGGCCGCTGTTCAGTTCCACTGCCACGTCGAGGTGTGGCCACGTTTATGCCAAGTTCCGTCGTACGAAATGCACACGTCCAAAATTTGGTCGTCTCTGGACATCTCTGCTTTACGTACGGACTGCGCCGCGCTCTGCATCACTTTGCTGGCGGCCTTCATAGCTGCGTCGTGCACTTTTGATGCTATCTTTTGGGAAGACTTCAGGCACATCGGTGGACGTACGTTCATGCTGGAAAAAAGGTTTGACAACTTGGTGAAACCAATGCCGCAGTTGCACGCGGCTACTCCAATACGTGCGGCAAGTGCATTCTGGCGAGTGTCGCCGATGTTCGACGAACATCGGCGACACTCGCCGCCCATGACAAAATGCTGTATGAGGGGGAGGGAGGAGAGGAGGTCCCGGCAAAATAGAAGATTTTGGGGGGGGGGGGGGGGGGGGCCCGGGCCAATGGGCCTCCCCCCTGGATACGTGCCTGTCGCGCGGTATGCCGTTTTCTCTTGCCAGCCTCGGAGCTTTGATCTGGGCCATCTCTAGTGATAGGGCGTGGCCGCGGCCTCTCTTCTCCTCAATGAGCTCCGCCAGCTTGGCTTCGATCTGGGGGTAGGCTCCAGTCTTGGGTCTGCGGAAGGACCTGCAGTCACGGCTTGCAGTTTGAAGATCCTGCTTCTTTGCTTTCCACTTGCGTATACAGGATTCGTCGACATCATACTTTCGACCTGCCGCACGGTTCCCGATCTTTTCGGCAACGCTGATTATTTTCAGTTTCTGCTCCGCCGTAAAGGACTGCCGCCGAGCACAGCTCATGTCGAACGGAACGGGACGACTGAGATGGCAAGATTGACGTTTCTTGTTTCGTTCTCCTTTCGTGGGTGCGCAGCCAGTCCAGTGTTTTGGCACGCAGACAATGCAAAGATGACAACTCCAAAAAAGAAGATAAACAAAGAGAGACGGGAGAAAGTACCTAGGAAGCAAAGGCTAGGGGGATTCTGGGGAATTTACGTCCCTACTGACCATGCGGCTCGGCGCGTACTGCCGTGAAGCCACACTCGCGTCCTCGCGTATTACCCGCACCCCTACTTTGCCTTAGATTTTTTTAAAGTTTTGGTGCGGGTAATACACGACAAAATACGGTATCTAACTAGCTCGGATGCTTACAAGTTCCTGTGCAATACAGTCGAATCTCATTAATTTAAACTCGTGGGGGACTGAAAATTTGTTTGAATTAAACGAAGTTTGAATTAACGAAAGCTCATTAAATGAAGTACTTACGTGCAGCGCTGCGTTGGGCGGCGCATGTGCACTGAGCTAACACATGAGTGACAAGTTCCAGGACATTTATTTTCACCGATCCCTAAGGGAAGTAATCCGTGATGCGTGCCTGTGCGCGGTTCCTCAGTTGTGAATCAATGAAGATAGCTTGGAACTTGGAGACCAGCTCTAACGCGGCATCCGCATTCTCCTGGCAAGAGAAGTAGTGCGCGGTGGTGTCCAGCGCTTCGAGTGCTCTTCGTGATGCTGTGTTTCTTCGATATTTCCGTCTTAGAAAGTGCTCTTTGGTCAACTTCTTGCAGTATCTTTACCTTCGTCTTGAGGTCCTTTCGTTGGCAGTACGTGCCCCGGTTCGCCATGACGCTTGGAATCGAGATAACGTCAGTCGCGCGCCCACCGAAAACACGCCGAACCGCAGCAACGTGCGAGTGCAAGGCAAGAAACGGAACTGTCGCACTCCTGACAATAACACGCCGAAGAGCAGCGGTGCAGCAAACGTCTGTCGCGCGCCCACTGCAAACACGTCGAACCGCAGCAACGCGCAAGTGCAAGGCAAGAAACGGAACTGTCGGGCTCCCGCCGAAAACACACCTAACCGCAGCAGTGCGCGAGTGCAAGGCAAGAAACGAAACTGTCGCACTCCCGCTGAAAACACGCCGAAGAGCAGCGGCGCAGCACCGTCACCATGCAAGAGAGCACCGCACCGCTCATCGGAGCATTCAAGGTCACCACGTGATCGGTTGTCATGGTTATTTGGAACTGGAGACGTTTGCTGCGCCGCCTGGAATCGAAGCCAGATCATCCGCGCGACAGCCAAGCACGATAAGCATCCGGCCACATACTCGCTCGGTCAGCGACACGCGTGGCAATGTCATTGACCCAAAAATATGCTTTTGGGTCAATGATAGCCAAAAATATACTTTTGGGTCAATGATCATTGTTGTCTTCAAGGCATACTTCACCAATATCTAAACTGTGCTTCCTAACTACGCTTCGATTTGAAACGCTCCAGTGCCCCCAAAATTAGTATCCATTGGTGGCACAAAGAAAGACGTGTTTAGGTGATGACTGGGGGTTCGATTTGGCTGTATGGACTGTGTACAATACATCAAGCTTGTCAATTTGCAGTATTCAGCTCTGCTTTTAATTTATCTTTACCCTGTCGCACTACACCATAGTCGACCGGTACAATTAAACTGTGTTTCGCATATTTGGAAGTTCATTGAAACAGCCCGCTAAAATGGACAGAAGGAACAGGTATTTCATTCGGGCTGCTGCAACCACTCGTCTTTCACTATACCTAATAGGAGAAATCAGATTTGCAAATAGAATTATTCGATTGCTTCATGTCCGATTCATATTCAAATATTTGTTATAAATTTTTCAAAGAATAAAACCTTGGAAAACTTCAAATTTTATGTATAAGTAAAAGAGGAGATGAACTTTTTGCCAATATTCAGGTAAAGACAACAGCAGGTCAGGCGAATAAACTCTGAACCAGTGGATCAACAAAGTATTGGTGGAGGCTATGCTCATCTGGCTTGTAACGACAATGCCCTACCAATCTCCTGAAGAAGACTATTTGTGAGCCGCCTGTTAGTCTTGCGCTCGCGCTCCAGCTCTTCCTCTAGACTTTGGATGTTCTTCTGTGCCCTCCTCAGCTGGCTCTTGGGTATCAGCTATAATTTCTTGCTCTTGGGATGATAATGACATTTATCAATATTACTAGTGTGATGAAATGACCACATGTCAGGAATTTGATTTTATAAACTGGATTATTTATAATATTTGAAAAAGCATGAGACGGATGCCATTTTTGTGGAAACTGTGTAAATACATGAATATTTAGAGTGGAAATCGGTCGTAACAACTAATAAAATAATGTTGCTTCTAGAACGACTGCAATAAGCTGAATATACATACTCTTCTTTGGTCTGGTTTCCGCATCCAAAGGGCAAAAGTATTGCATCTTCACGTAGGCCAGGTCCAGCCCTGGCCTGTTCAGGCAGAAGAGCTCCAACTAGGGGTGCTTGGTGATGCAGGGCACCCTCTGGTCCAGGCAGAGCTCTCTTGCTCGGTCCACTTCTTGGCAGCACACAAACTCCTGATCTGTCGGCATCAGTCTCCTGCTGTGGCAGGACCACCTGTTGGGACAAATTTTGCTCAGAGATCCGGGTGGCATGTATGAATACTGGAAATACAAAGGCACGCAATTACACAAAACTTTACTCAATATTTTCTAAGTTGTTTGGCAAGCATCTACTTCATTGATTATCTGCCCCGGTGCCAAAAACTGCCATTATCAGCGTTTGCACACATGGAGCCTGTCGGGCTGAGGGGACCGCACGCCGGCAATCGCTACGGCTTACCTGTGTACAGGGGTGGAACGGCTGCGCCATTTGCGCCTTTTTACGCCAGATGCATTCGTCTGCGCCATCCTGCGCCATTTTGCGGAAACTGCGCCACAGCCAATACTTCGCGCCATTGTGCTCCAAATCGCACAACGTGCGGCAAAAAAAAATTATAGTTTGTCTTGGTTTAGGTTATTATCGACTCAGTTGGCAACAATGAGCGCATTTAGCTTGGTCGGTCTTGCAATTTTTTGTTCCGTTTATTTCCCCTGTGTATCCCAAGTCGGAAGCGCGCGCAAAAAAAACTCGGGGGTCGGATTCCAAGCGCTACATCACCTGCGACTGGATTCTTATTCTTCAACCATAAACGGTTAAGCAAGTCAGCCGAGGTGAGGTTGAGTCGTTAAGCGTCAGATTGCCCGAGGCTCTGCGGCCCGGGTTCCGGAAGTCAGCCAGTTGAAAACTCATTAGCAAACGATTCCTTTTAGTGCTTCATCATTAGAAGTTGGAACCGCATTCCTGCAAGATAAATCATGATTTGATTGAACTGAAACGCGGTCTGATCCGAAACCTTGCCGGCCAGCAGCTCTCACGCGAGCGGTAGATCTGCTTGGCGTACTTTCAACTTGCTCCTGATTATCGCTTCGAATACGATAACTTCGTTAATCGTAGTCTACTGCTTCGATATTAGTTGTACAATAGGATAAACTCGAAATTTGTTGCCCTGTTCCTCCGCGCAACTGCACATCCGTTGCTTACGCACGTCACATGGTTCGCGCATATAATTACTTTGTCGAGCACGTGTGGGTCGTGCTATAAGCAGTGCTGGTTTGCATTTTAAGCAGCTGCAACCCACTCAGAAAATATCAAAGACACTATCTTCAGAAACATATGGTACCTTCTTTTCGGTTCTCACGAAGGCCAAGTTTTCGCATCTGTTACACTGTTATCCCATCTACCTAGGTTCCTAACCACTCATATGCATCTGTGCTGCTAAGCACAATTGAAATTTCTCCCGTGCTTGTCTAAGACACAAGCTGAAGTGCAATGAAAACTGATTTGAGCTGCGCCTAGCCTGCTCCAGAATGTAGTTTTAGCTGCTCCCAACCTGCTCCAAAACATCTGTTTCAGCTGCTCCCGTGGCTGCTCCCAAGTACATTTCATGAGTTCCACCCCTGTGTGTATTGCATCTGGTAATTTGTTAAGTGCAGAGTGCATGTGCATAGTTTTGATCAGCGCCAAGAAGACGGAGGCATATCAGAACGTCCCGCCATTTCAATACATGCTGCACCTGCCAGTTGCAAACATATGTAGGAAATAAAAAAAAAAAATATTTCTTGATCGCAAATGGAATAGTAAACTCACCAATTCGCAGTGCCTATACGCCGGGCTGGTGGTGGCGTGTCCGGCCCATCCCCGTTGCCTTCAGATGAAGACGACACGGAGGGGTCGTGCATATATAACTGCAGGCCGAATCGCCGGTCTGTCACCATTGCAGAACAAGGGATGTCCTCGTCCTCGTTGGTGTCGCTGCAAACTTTTGTGTTTCCTCGCTGACACCACATCGCGACCCAAGAAAGTATGAACTGACAAACTGACTACTCAGCGTGGGGCGAGATCAGTGGGGTCGCACGCACTGGGGTCACAAGGTTGCTGGGGGGGTGAGGCCGTTCAGTTTACGGGCATCTTGAACGAATAGGTTTCAACATGATTAACACGTTGACGCCACCAAGTGACGAAGCTCATAACCACATCAGCCTCACGACAGTCTTGCTGGTCCTGATATGATCTACGTCACGATTGCGCTGGATACGACGTGCTCTCTGCTGGCTGCTCTCCGAGCGCTTACCAGAGTGGGCTGTTTAGAACAAAAAATGCAGCCATCCGCGGTTGTCATTTACGGGTATTGTGGATCATATTCAACCTATTTCTGGACATGACGGGTATATTTAAAATTTTGTCGAAGTATCTCATTAAAGCTCACAAGCTCAATCCACACAGGCATTGCGGTGCAGCTCTCAAGTTGGGTGTGGTGTCTGCACGATCAGCAGTCCCCGGTGTGCACGAGGGCCCTGCTGTCGGCGAGGCGCTCTTGGGGCTTGTGGTGCATAGGCTGCACGAGGAGCTCGAGGTGATGTAGGTGAGCCCCTGTGAGTCTTATAGCTTGCCACCTGTCGTACTTCCCTGTAGCGAAGGCTGATCACCGGCGTAGCTCCTGATGGGACAGGAACTACAGACACTACTTCCAGCATTCACTGTGTCGCCTAGGTCTCCCGTGAAAAAGCACGTACAGAATGAGACCAAGGGGACATGCCTGGCTCCTCTTTGGACTGGAGACATTGTATGCATTCGTGACAATAGAAGATGGGGTCATAAAGCACAAGTGCAGGACTTTGGCCCCAAGGTCGCTTACAGTCCTCACCGAGACTACTTCCTACGTTGCTTGTCACGCTGTGTACGGTACAGTTTTCCTGGTAACTAGATCCTTGGTGTCGTTTCGGTAATTCTGAACGGATCTAACGCAACTTTCTGAACCGGGCTTGCTAATGTAATTCATTTTGAAGTACTTAATGCCTTCACCACATCCCAGAAGGACAACATCATAAGAACTAGCACGGAGAACGCTATGCAGGCAGAGCGGGGCCGGTGGAGAGGCATCAAAGATGGCACAGAGGCTCGATAATTGGCGCCGGCGCCAAGAGATGGTGCTAATAATAAATCGGACGCGAATTAAGAATTGTCTCCAAGAAAATTGTGAATCATATGTCTTTATACTTTGGTTTCTCACCTAAAAACATTTCAATGATCAAAAACATATTTTTTGCAAGGAACGAAAAAATTTGGTCGCATGCGCACTTGTGGGCACGGCGCTTTAACCGGGACACTACTGCTTGGGTTTCATCAGGCACACACATTTGCTTCAGACTTTAACTTTGCTTTTCTGGAGTTTTTAAAATATTGTTCCTGTGCAGCAGCCAATGTCCACTACTTTTTGTTGTGGAATTCATAATAACAGTCATATGTTGCACTCAGACAAAGGAAGACATTACACTTGCGACAACAAGTGCGCGACTTGGAGGTGCAGCCTGGGTTTTTGCACCTCTGGGCGAATTCCGCACTGCTGTGCATTGGCGAGTGGTTGGTGCCATCAAGCCTCGTGGAGTTGGTTAGCATTGGCTTCGCATTGTGTGCCAGCTTCACTGGCGTTAGTGTGCTGCTGCTTGGCCGTCACCTCCTCTTTGGCTTGCTTTTGTTGCTTGCGATCAGGCTTCGTGCAATGTCAGTCTGGAACGCCATTACGCCCTTCCCCTCTTTCTTGGGGAGAGGTTCTGCGGTGGCATCCCGGACATATTCAATCGAGCTGTTGCACACGGCGAAACCGATGAAATGTGAAATCACTCTGACCGGCCACTTTCTTGTCCTCATAGACAGATACAAGGTCATCAGGAAATCAAGTTTGTCAACACCCCCCACTGACTGATTGTACATTGCAATGACTTTGGGGCAGTCTACGTCCACATGTTCCTTCAATGCTTTCCTCCACCTCTTCACTGTTGTCAGATTTCCCAGTCCAACAATTGTAGAAATCATGTTGACTGGTCCATTATCGTGCCACCGGATGAGGACCACGTCTCCTGTCTGTCACCTTGAATTCGTAGCTCCCACGTCCTTTTTTCTTTAGCTCTTTGTCATTCTTTAGCGGACATCCTTGGAGCTTGTTGGACCTGATTGTTCCAGATGCAAAAATGTCGAGGGCTTTCAGTTCACGGGAAAGAGGATGCGATGAAAAGTAGTTGCCATGTAGCACCTTACATTCTTCCCATGTGGAAGGTGTTCCATTAGACGCCTTACAACAGATCCACGAAGGCCGAGGTATGTACGGTCTAAACTGACTCCTGCGCCTTTTCCCTGGTAGAGCTCAAAATCGTGAGCCATCCCATCTGCACTGCACCGAACAAACACCTTCACATCCTCGGTGTTGGGCTTGCTGTGTATGAATTGCTTTGCAGCAACCATTCCGGTAAATGATAATATCTGCTCATCGATACAGCTGTCGGCCAGAGGTTCGAGCTGGAGATACCGGCTTCTCACTGCATCAATGATTGGCTTTACCTTCCAAAACTTGTCAGGAATGGGGTCCCTGGGAGCATTTGAGTCAGTTACATGCAGTGCTGCTCTGAGCTTGAAAAATCTCTTGCAGGACATGGCATCAGCAATACAAGCGATTCTTGTATCCTCCTGCCAGTATATTGGTACCCGAGGAAACGTAGCACTGCCATGCGCATCAGAATCCTGACGAACACTTTTATCTCCTCGAGTGTGACGTGGAGCTCAACTCTGTCTCGCTGTAGCAAATAAATGTTTGTGAATCGTGTGAGGTCACTAAAGATGTTATCTGGGAAGCTAAAGTTCTTGGTGGTTGCATGGGGAAAACAGTGTCACCACTGCAGCGTCTTGGGTTGTTCCAGACTCGAAGTTAAAAATGGTTCGGAATGGTTGGTAACAACACTAACTTTTTATATAGTTAAGATACATCCGAAGACGAGGAGCAGTCTTTGTAGTGTGGTCCCGTTTCGTTGTGTAGTCTCCTTGTGCAGTCTCTGGTCGTCTTCTCCTATTGGCCTCGAGATTGACCTAGAGGTGGCGCTAGTGTTCTGCTATCATCATCATCAAAGCGGAGATAGAAGAAACATTGCCGCCCCGCGCGAGACGGTTTAGATTCTTGCGTTTATTTTGTCGCATAGAATTGATGGGAAAACAATTTTAGTGGAAAATGGTGCGGTACTGTTCGGTACTTCAGTGAAGATTGAATCGTGTTACCAGCGTACGGCCTAAATCTAAATAATCGCTCGTGTGGATGCGTCGTCTGCTAGGCAGACGTTGGGAAGCATGGATCACCACGACAGATGCCTGTCTTCGGGTGAACTACACTATTTATGCTAAATATTTGTTTCTTTTAAAATAGATGTATCGGTTTGCCAGCATGGGAATTCATCAAAATAATAAATTCCAACCCGGATAACATAACACTGGTACTGTGGGCTGTGAAATCGCAGGTACTATTGTAGGTTACAAGTCAAGAAGGTAGCGGCAAATGCCCCTCAAAGGGAATCATATATCCCTCCGCCACCTCCGCATCCAATAGCATCCCATCGTTTCCGTGACGTTGCGGCCAACGCGCGAGGAGGGTCTTGCCTTTCTGTACATATTTGCTTTATCTTTCGACTTTGACTTAGCATTGTGGAAGCCACGAGAGGGAGATTAGAGTCTTTCCCCTCCGATGGAAACAAAGACGACTTTCGGGGATTAGCTTCCCCCTCCGATTGATACAAAGGCTGCTTTCAGGGGCTCGGTTCCTTCTCCGATGAATACAAAGGTCGTTTTCTTAAAATGTGGGGGTCGAAGACAAGTTGGCACCACTCTGTGGCCATTATCTATCCATTGAAGCGGAACAAGGAGCGTTTCCAGTGAACTCTTCTTTCGATTGCGAAGGGATTTGAAACCGGCGCACCACGCTTGTGGGAGGAGCTTCTCCTACCTTCTTTACTTGTAACCGACTATAGGCATTTTCTTTTTTAACTTTTAACTTCTGCAGTAATATAAATATTTCGCATGACGAGAAGTTAGCTTTGTACTGGAAATTACCGTGCTGCTGAGTTCTGCTGCAGCCATTGTTTCCCTTTACTGTGCCATGGTGTGGGTACGTATTTCAGAGTCGGAACAATTCCAGTATGTTGCGATGAGGAGAGAGCCTCTTCTAGTTACGACCCGCAAACTGTTTGTTGGCAGGACAACTGAAACAAGTGAAAAAAACTATTCTAATATATCTGCCGCGAGTGGAACAAACGAGTGTAACAGAGCATTGCAGTAGCGTGCATGTTACTAGATGCTTTTACCGGTAGTGTGGGTTCACCCGCTGCAATTTTCTCGGTGAGGGCTGCGGATGTCAAAAGGCTAATATAATAAATATATTGCAAAATTATCTTCTATTTAAACGTAATAGACTCTGCAGCTCCAACAAATGACCCGCACCACGACACAGACAGCATCGGCCGCTGCGACACACTTTTACTGATGAGGGCTGGCGTCTCTCACGAGGCTTTCCGATCACCCTCCTCCCTCACCTAACGCGTATCGGGACTGGGTAGTTCATCGATTAACCTTCAGATTATTCGAGTGATGCTTTAATTGCTATTTTCTTTTTGTCGTTTAATTAGAATCTTGTGCTGGAGGAAGTTAGGAAAAAGTAAAAAATATAAATAAAGGGAAGAACATAAAAGACAAGGACGGACAAGACGTTTCCCAACTGGCAGCAAACATTCTTCCCTTTATTTATATTACCCTTACCAGCATGCTCCCCATTCCAAGTAGGTAAAAAATGCCTGCATTATTATTTCTGCCATATTTTTCTTTTAGGACACAGGCTTGCACGGTAAACCATTTCAGCAGGCTTGATTGTCATTGAGGGTGATTATACTGCTTAAATAATAACTTAAAAATTAATTTACTTTAAAAGCCTTCCTGTGTTCATATATCTTTAGTCGTCACAACGTGAATTTTAAAATGGGAATGCAATATACCATTTATGACGTAGTAAAAATAGTTAAAACAATGTGTAGTTAAAACTACACATTGTTTTGTAGTTAAATAGTGTAGTTAAATAGTTAAAACAATGTGTAGTCTTTCATGGAATGAGACTTGAGAATAATCAATTAATGGATTTATTGATTGATTAGTCAATTAAAGGGTGGTGATCAGTCTGGTTAATTCGTTAATAAACCCCCAGCTCCAATCAAGATTCAATGTTTTATGAAAGCTATGGATTGTGCGAGATAAAAACATGTAGAACCAAAAGTTGTACAAACCACAACATTAAGATTATGGAAGCGTCCGACTTAATATTTATCGCTTTGCTGAATTTCCATGTGTGTGAAGCAATACAAGAAAGAAACAAGAACATCGGACATTTAATAAGGAGGGTCCAGCTCAGTCGGAAACGGGCTTGCATCGTCCAGATCCATGCTTTTGAACGTGCGCCTGTAGCAGATGACGCACGGCGGTATTCCCACTTTCGCATGTTTCCAATTTCAGCCGCACGTTGGTGACACGGTTCTATCTCGAGGCGAATACCGTTGTGCGTAAGGTTACCTCGTAGTGGCATGAACTGCTGAAATAGCAAGGCAATACTGCAACAAAACGATGGAGCAGTGTCCGGGGTGCGATGGTGAACCGTGAGGCTATTATCCGATGTTATGCAATCTGGATATTGCGCGGCAATGTTCCACCGAGGACGCGGCATTTGATTAGGGTATCGTAATCCGATACTCTCAGGAGCTGATCGAGCCGAGCGGAGACATATTACCTGGGGAGCTGCTACAAGTCGGTGCGCGCATTTCCACACGTGACTTCCTATGCCTCGGTCCTTTTAGCGCTTATTTGGTTTTGCAGAAACCAACGTTTTGTACTGAGCCAGTTTCTACAGCGATCCCAATCGCATTCCAGGAGTTCGCCCACTTCATGTCCCTGTAGTCAGGCGGCGGCCGTTCCAAAGCCATGGATATTATTCAACTTCTATGATGAAGGCTTCTTCGGAGCACACCTCACCCGCATTCATCACCTCCGCCGCCATCTTGTCAGAACGAGGCGACGATGCGGGCGCGTCGTGATTGGTCGGTTATTTAGGTTGTTTCCAATGCTGTGGGGAGGGTTGAGCTCGAACCAACTCCTTGCTTCGTGAATGACAAGGGGGTGCGTCCCTCCGTCACTATGAGAACTGACGGTTGCAGACCCTTGCAGGGGTCGTTTTGGTTGTTCCTGTCGTTGCAGTTGCTAGAAATGCATGTTTGTGAACGGGCCTTAAAAGAAATACTTTTCATAATCTGTCACGCTGCTGCTGCTGCCGCTCGCAGCAGCCCAATGCCAACAAGTGCACTTCGGCGCCGAGTGCCTTACCGTGCACAATAAAGACAAACCCTTTGTTGCGATAACGTAGCAGCTTGGGTGAGTTGGTTGCACATTATTACACACACCACAGCGCACTATAGCAAACAACACTCACTCCTTGCACAAGAAAAATAAAGCAAAATTCAAACAAACCGCGCTGACTGACAACTCTTTTTATATAACTTTGTCTTCTTCAACCTCTAGCCACACCGAATTTCCCAAATCACGTGCACAAATCTCCTAGATGCCTAAAATTTTTCTCTCTTTTTCTGTCAGGTGTAAAGAAGGTGTACTAATACAGTTGTTAGAATTCCTGGCGATATGTTCTGCTTCGATAATTTCTCGAGTTAATTGGTTACTGTTCCTACCTAAAATTGTACAGGATGGCAGGTGAACGTCGCACCCGCAATCACGGCAGTGTATGCCTAGATGGCCTGAGTTGGCTCTGGTGCTGTTGGTTTTGTGTTCACGGAGCCTATCATTAAGGCATCGTCCGGTCTGACCTATGTACACTTTCCCGCACGAAAAGGGATATGAGTACACCACTTCATCGGCACACTCAACGAACCTGTTCTGATGGTTTTTGGTGCAGCATACTGTTCGGTGGGAAACAGGCGAGTTGACTTGTTTACACAAGTTGCCAAGCTTATTGGGTGCAGTGAAGACGACATTGATGCTGAACTTGTTAGCGATTTTCTTGATGCCATGGGTGAACCTGTGGAAGTAGGGAAGAATGACAGGTCTCGTAGATCTGTCTCTGGCTCTTGGTGTGACATATGTTCCCTTATTTTTTGTTTTCAAGATGCTCTCTGCAATCAATGTTAATAACGACATGGGATATCCGGCCGATGTTAATCTGGAAATTTGCGCATCAAAGCTTACTGAAATAGTGCTCGCAAGATTTTTGAAGAGAGTTGTTTAGACATAATTTGATGATTCCTCTTTTGACCAGCTTAGAATGTGCCGAATTGTACGGAAGAATTGGTTTTTTACCCCTTGGCTCATACTTCCAGCAGATATGAGTGTGTTGTAAATTGAGCCTGAGATCGAGGAATCGAATCGATCTTTCTTCTGGAAGCTCATGGGTAATTTCCAGTGGTTTTAGGCAGTTTTTAAAAGTTGATAGAACACCGGCTACAGTGGTTGGAACATTACTGTTCTCGGCGTCAAGAATGATCAAATAATCGTCAATGTACCGAATACTCTAGCAACTCTGGTGGAGTCAAGCCTATTGATCAAGAGTCTGTCTTGGTGGGCGAGATAGAGATCACTTAGCACTGGGGCTATGCACGACCCAATGCAAACACCTTTCTTCTGTAGATATGTTTTTTCTTTCCAGGTAATAAAGGTCGAGTGTAGATAAACCGAGAGTAGATGTAGAAAATTGTCGTCCGAAACACCCGCAGCATTTTGGAAGGCTATGCCACCAAAAGAATCAATACTCTCTTCTACACATCGCAAAAGGTCGTCCTGGGGCAGTTCGTAGTATAGGTCTTTTATGTCGATGGAAAACGCTTCTAGGTGATCATAACTCTGCTGTGACAGGAATTGTATGACCTCGTTTGAACTCCTAATTAAGAAAGGGTCGTCAATTGTAAGAAGGTTTAGCTTTTCTTTGAGAAAAAGGGCGAGTGATTTCTGCCAAGTCCCCTTTTCGGATACAATGACTTTGAAGGGATAACCGGGTTTATGGGTTTTGGCACTGAAAAAATACACTGAGGCTTAGCAACTTGCTGCGATCGATGTGGGTGCAAAGATTTTTCAGTTCATACGACTGGCACAATTGTCTAGCATATTTTTTGGCCTTACTCAAGGAGATATCTTCATGACAATGGAAAACTGACACAATCGCTGAGATGGCTTTTGTCCCAAACATATCGTGGTGCATGACAGCAAAGCCTCCTTCTTTGTCGGCAGGCAAAAGAAATAAGGAATGCTCTTGTAGATATTTAACCACCCTCCTGGTAGATATAGAAGAGGATTTCTGCCAAGTCCCCTTTTCGGATACAATGACTTTGAAGGGATAACCGGGTTTATGGGTTTTGGCACTGAAAAAATACACTGAGGCTTAGCAACTTGCTGCGATCGATGTGGGTGCAAAGATTTTTCAGTTCATACGACTGGCACAATTGTCTAGCATATTTTTTGGCCTTACTCAAGGAGATATCTTCATGACAATGGAAAACTGACTCAATCGCTGAGATGGCTTTTGTCCCAAACATATCGTGGTGCATGACAGCAAAGCCTCCTTCTTTGTCGGCAGGCAAAAGAAATAAGGAATGCTCTTGTAGATATTTAACCACCCTCCTGGTAGATATAGAAGAGGCCTGCGGTACTTGTCGGAGTAGCAGGTCGACTCCTTCAGATGTAACCCGGTGGGCCCTCGAGACTGCAAGAGAAAAATTACTCGCTCCATGTGCAGGCTTATTGAAACACTGTCGTTTCCCCCAAAACTGTGCACTAACATTTCAAAGTGGGTCCTTGGTCAGCAGGAGGATTTCTGCTGCTCTTCCATTGATGATTGGCTGGCTCTTCCATGTCTGCTCATGCTCCAGAGGGCAGATGCTGCATACAGTGATGAATGTACCCTGGTTTATTTCTTTTGTTTTGGCAGGGTCTTGAGCAGTCTTGGCATCTCTTTACGAGCTCCCTCAGACAGCTCTAAAATACCATGAATTTGCATTCTTTTTCTGGTGGTGGCAAAAGGGGCCGCTTCATATCTGTAGATGCTCTAGAAGGCAGATGTTGCATACAGTGATCAGCATAAAAATTGATTGATCTCCCTAAGTTGTTTTGGGACCTGGGTACGTTCCAGGTGTTTTGAAACGGGTGTCGGAGGAGGGAACATGTACTCCAATTGAACATTTGTGATAAAGTTCTATTCTTTGTTCCAAGTGCTGTTTAAAAAGAAATAGGGCTATACGGAAATCCTACAGGGGAAGAAACACAAATTATGTTAAATTCATTCAAATAATTTTGAGTATGAGTAAGTAGCCCATGACATATTTGCAATAATGCACACAGCCCTTTTTTGTGCTGTTAAGTCTATGCCTGTTTTGTTTAGTAGTAGTTCGCCATATCAAGAGACTAAGTTATGTTAGGGAGAAACAAGGAATTATATTAGTCTTTTAGTGCTTTTTGGTAAAATTTATATGGCACTCCCATGTCAAGTTCTGTGAAAATTAGGCTCCGAACGATATAATGTCACGAACAAATTGAGTTGTGTTATTGTCCAAAATTATGCTTGTAGATAAAGATATTGTCTTGTTCCTTGGTTTGAATACAACTGCATTTGTTTTAGTTGTGTTAACGTTTAAATAATGATTATAATTAAAATAATCTTGAATGACTCAGGAGAGCCCCGGCACCATGGAAAGGCGACAGCTTGTACCATTTGATTTTAATTTTAAATAAGTGATACAAATGAGACGAGACGCCAGCCACCTTGTACTCACTGTGAATGTCTTTGTAGACGACCAATTGGGGGCCATAGTTGGTATTGCACAGTGACGAATCACGATGGATAAACCAAGATTCCAGAAGCTTGGGCACCAGCACCATTCTCGGGTCAAGGTTGTTGCAGTATCCAAGTTGAACGTCCGTCCTGTCTTTCGGCTGTGTTCGATGTGTTTCGTCCTTGTGCGTGTAGCATGAGCATTTGTCGTACTGCTGAATAAGTGTCAAGGTAATAGTGGAAGCAGTTGACAAGTGCCATGGCACCCTTCCACTGCAAGGAGCTCCTGAGATGGAGTCGGCACTTGCTGCACGCTTCGTTATCTTACATGCCTAAAGCATGAACACAAACAATGCGTGAAAATGTGAAAAAGGCTCTTAAAAGCTGAAATTGATTTACTGAAATAACTTTTTTTTTCTATTACTCCACATTCTTTTTAATCCTGAGATTTTTATTGTTAAAGGAGCTGCCTGTAATTGAAAGGCCGACTAAAGACTAAGCATCGGGCAAATTAAACACCTATTTCAGCTTATATGTGCTGGAATAAAAGTCAATGCGGAGATGAGCTAGCGGTATGCAATTATACTGAAGAACCCAAAAAGAGAAGAGACCGAAAGGAACAATCGTAGAACTGCTAGCCAATTGACCAGCATACCTTCCTCCGTCACATTGACATCAAGTGTTTTTGAAGAGGAGCCTACCCGATCATCACAAACTGTAAGAAAGTCATTGGCTGCAGATGAAGTTCAAATGCAGTCCCTTTCAGAGCAGCCTTCCAAAAGTAAGCCACAAAATCTGAGTTAATGTTTTTCTTTCCAGGCCAGGAGGTGTGCTCCTTCTATTAAAGTGTCAAAAGATATAATATCCCGCTTTACACATCCTTATTTATTCAGACTTGCTTGCAAATAAACTCAATCAGTAAGGGGTATGCTTTGGTGTGGTCTCATTAGGGCAATCAAAATCACGCAAATAGACTGAATGCTAGAAAACATCAGAATGAGGGGAGCACACTCTCACCCAGTCTTTGGGTGTAAAATCGTCTGAGAAGTTCTGCCCGGTCTGGTAGAATCTTCCCCCTTCCAGGTTCATGTGACCCGGACCAACCAGACTTCTCATAGGCAAAGAGCCCAAAACATCACAGACAAGGTTAAAAAATAGTCTAGTGATGCTTTTTACTAGAAATGACATGAGTGTTTGCTTGGAGGCATTTTGGTTGAAATTGAGTCTCTGGCAAGAGCTTATTGCCAATCATGACTACATTTTAGTCACTTCAAGCTCAAAAAGAAAAAAGGAAAGAGCTTGGAGCATGCCCATACTCTTCACGGGACTTTGATGAAGAGTGGCCTTCACTCTCTGCAGGCTCTTTAGTGGAGGGTTCAGACTGGGGCCTGGCCACCCTTGCAGACTCTCCCAGGTGCTCTGACAGGCTTTCCTGACAGAATGACTTGTGTAACCACAGTCCTGTTGCCAGGAGGTGGTTGAGGGCTTAACCCTTTCTGTACTGTAATCATTTTTCATGTAACATCCTCAAAATCCTGAATTATTTTATTCATGTGAACTGTTCAGCCTAGTCCGCAGAGTACAACCATATAAAAAAGAATGATCAAAAGCACATCATAAAAGGACTAAAAATATTTTTAAAAATGTCGAAAAGTGGACTTCACTGCACATAATGTGGAAAAAGTGGGCTTCACTGCACATACTCGCTTTATTTTATTCATGAATTTACAAAGCAATTCTGTCAACATCAGCACCTAGTGTCTCTGTTCACAAGACTATGGGCTTAGTCAGTCCCAGGACATCCCATTCAAAAGTTTGCCTTTGTGTGATATGTGCGAAAACACGGTATCGCACACAGGGCGACACCAGTCTGGGCACCACATCCTTGTTTTCTTGCGAGCCTTTTTTGTCTTTGTGCAGACAACGCATCTAGTTTCCTGGGTTGCTGGAGAGACTTTGAGAATGATGGCATGAATTTGCTTGTACATTGTGAAGCGTAAGACGTGGTCGAGACATGTGCAGGTGTATAATCATGGATGCGCACCTTGCAAGATTCGCATGGCAGAAGGCAGCCTTCACACTTCTCATCCTGTACACTTGAAACCCTGTGCACCAAGCCATTTGTGGACTGCGACTTGACACGCCATGAATCGTGCATCTTCGTCCGAGTAAAGTACATCCCCGACATCGACCTGATGGGTTCGCAGCTGCTGAATAAGGGGACTTCGACACAAGCCTCAGGTCTGAGAGATACGCAGAATACAAAAATTCCATCTCCATCTCCTCCGTGTCACGCATCATCTCCACAGCTTCCCTGGCTACAGGTCGAACCAGCACCCACCTGAACAGGTGGTCGATGGGGAGTCCTGTCGCCACAAGGATCTGCCCCAAAGCGGTGTAAGCAATGCAGTCCTTGTGACGAGAAACCATGGTCCCGACGCGAACTGTTGCCAGGCGATTCTCGGCGAATCGACTTTGATGAAGGAGAGTGCGGGGCAGCTAGTAAGGTGGCCAACTTGGCGTGGATCGCCACTCGATACTGCGCGGTGCTGCGATCTCGGACAGACAAGGCCCTGTAAACAAACATTATGTAGCCAAAGAGCGCTTCATCCAACAACACAGTTGTGGTGGAGGCTACTGCTGCAGGTGGTTCTCTGTCAATGAATTCTACGTCAATGAGGTCCCGGGGGTGATTGTTGCATCCTTCTTGCCAATTTCAACCCCAAATGATTTCCAGTCTTCCCCCAGGCGGCCTTGCACCGTTTTTCCGTGGTGATATAAGAACAAGGTGGCGTGTTCTGCTGGGATGCTGGCAAGGTCTATCCCTGCCATGACAGAAAAAAAGGTAAACAGTATTAATAAATAAGAAAAAGTGGTTCTTGTTCATTTGAGTGATTGTGGTTGTGGGCTTGCCTTTGCAGAGCTTGACCAGTCGCTGCAACAGCCTGTCATATGTCATATTGTTGAGGGCTGAAGTTGGCTTGTCAACATGCTTGTTTTTCTTTCCTTCAAGGTAGCAGTACTTCATGGTCTTGTGCATGGCTTTCAGGTACATATTGGTGTTAATTCCTGCTCCTTTCCTGTAACAAATGGATAGTTGGCCTTGGAAGTACTCGAAGAAGAGTTGAAGAGGGGGCCTTGCTGTCCACGAAAGCCTTCAAGAGTTTTGTGAACTCTTGCTGGTTCGGGCATTCCAGCAGGACCCTTACTGCCTTATAGACAGAGGCCATGAGCTCTTGGCCTTCAACCAGCTTCCTGACTTTCAGGTTTCAGTTTTTGTTTGCATTCCAGGTGCAAAGCAGCTGTCTTTCAGCAGGTGACATCACAGCTGATCAGGCATTGTAGAACTCTGAAGCATTGTCGGACATGAAAATAGACGTGTTAATTTCATGAAATGGGAAATCCGAGTAACTTCAAGTGTAGGGCACTTCTGCTATGAAAAAGTCTGTTACTTTGAGGAGTTATACCTTCTTTTTCAATCATATAATGCAACATGTTCTTAATGGACATGAATGCCCAGACAGAATATCACAACTGACCTTAAAAAAAAAAAAATAAGAGACTTTTTTTAAATTTTATGTTGGAAATTTCTACTATTCGGTGTTCAGCAGTTCAGCTATTCAGCTTTCAGTTTTTGTCCACATACCAAGTGCACAGCAGCTGTTCTTTGGCAGGTGACATTACAGCTGGCCAGGCATTGTAGAATTCTGAAGCATCGTCGGACGTGGCAGCATTGAAGAAAAATAGAAGCGACTCAGGCTTAGCCTATTTTCAGCAATGTAGGCCTCATGAAACGGAACATTTAGCAGCACTGTGGCTTTAAGCGACCAGATTTAGACAAAGCACAACTGCCTCTATGTGCGCAGCCTTGTGAATCGTCCAAGGCTGGAAAAGCCATAGCTTCCTTTCTTGGCCAAGTAGTACCCTTCTGTGTAGTTCTGGTGCACTATGACCTTTGTTGCTGATGCATCAAAAACCCCCAATTTCATTGATTCATCCTTTCTGTGCCCCTCACATCATACTTCTTGTCTGTGGCAATCTTAACTTTTCAGTTTTTCATTTTAGGGCACTTAATGTCAAATGTGGCATCATGCTCCCAATGATATCGTCTGGTGTAGCAGAAAGCCAGGCCTCGTCTGCACAAACTACAGTCCCGGAAGGTGAGACGACTAGCCCTGTCTCTCTTCTACACTCCTCTCGCACTACAGGCCTGTATGTTCGGCCATGCCTAGTCGAGGCATTCCCATGGAATGAGTTATTCGTTAGAGTCACAAGGGTGCACTATCAGGGAGAGTTGCTTCCGTCTTTGGGACATACTTCATGTTAGATGCAGTCACGCTGGGTTGACGCGAATCGACCCAAAGAGCATTTGTTGTGCCCCTTGCCCTCGTCTCAAGCTCGACTGCTGCTGCACGAGGGATTACAACAAAATCTGTGTAAAACGTGTTGCAGGGTGGGCAGCTTTCTGGCAAAGGGGCTGCGTCCTTGTAGCTCTGGGGACGGGGAATCGGGTCAGGTACCTTGGCAGCGGGGCATGGCTGCAGCTGCGCAGGAGCCACCAGCATTTTATCCAAAAGTGTTCCTGCAATATAAACAAAAATATTGCAAAACAAATCACGTCCACTCTTGGACAGAGAGAGAAAATACCCGAGAATGATAGAAAGCAGGTATTATGACCCATTTATTAACTTCCTACCCTATGCCGTTGTTTCACGATGACTGCCTGCAAAGTGCTCAAATTAAAATATTGATTAAAAAGCAGTGAGGTAAATAAATTTCTCTGGGGTCATTCCGATGTAGTAATATTTTAATGCCCCAAATACATTAAAAAAGAGGAAACTTTTCCGAAATGGCTCCCAGTGGTATCAACCTATGTTCAGTAAATATGCACAGACACAGAGGACAAACACGAAGGAGTGGACATGAACAAGCGCCAAAGAGTGGACAAGTTGTGCTTGTCCTTGTCCACTCCATTGTGTTCGTCCTCTGTGTTTACACACACAGGTTTACTCAGTACCCATGAACCAACTAGCCCAACAACAAGTCTCTAAACAATGTTCAGTTTGTGACTAGTTTACCTTGCCGCATACCTGACCTGAAAGAATAACCCAAAGCTAATGGTTTCAGTAACTAGTAGGTACATTGAATTGGACAAGGACTAGACGAGAGACATTAAGAGGGGGTGACTGTGCGTGATCGAAGCTAGTCACCAAGAGTCCCACGCGCTGCAGTATTGCCTTGCCTTATCTAGGCAAAGCATATGAGATGAGCATGACATGGTGATTTGAGGTACCGTGCACGTGAACTTGGCTGGCTGGTTTAGGAGATTGGTACAACTTCAGTCCAGTGTCAAAAACTCTCCACACATGCTTTAAATTGAAAATGCAGAACCATACTGCACACTGCGGCATACACATATTAGTAATGAAAATGGCCTATACTTGCTTGGTATCCGGAATAGGCCTTGGAACAGTAGCTGTTGCATAGAACTGTTGAAGTTCCTGGCTGTCCCGAAAGACCTGGAACCGCTTGGGTTCCGGGTCATAGGTGCTCACAGTCCTGACAATCGCTTTTTGGAGCCTGAAGCCAATGTTGTGGAGGGAAGCCAGCACAACATTCTTTTTCGTGCCTTAATTACACTTCACCACTCCGTCGGTACACCTGTGACCGGTGAGGCCGGCACTTGAAGCAAAGTCTACATTCCAGAGCACAGCCCCGACGTGGCTGCACATGCTGTCCTGGCAATCCATTCAGGTGCCATGCTCCAGTGATGACGTCGCCATCCTTTTTCACGCACACCCACACATGATTCGTCCTGTTGACAGACTGATCCCTGCACAGTCCCCTTCAGGAGCACAGTGGTCGCATCAACCTCTTGCACCTGCACTGCCTCAACTTGAGATAATTGTAGTAGTCAAGGCTTTTCTATGCTTTCACATTTTCCAAATCACAGGCCTTGGAGTGAAGGAGGTAATAAATGGTCAGGGGAGCAAAGATATCGAGCCACTTTTTGTCATTGTCTTTTCACTCCTTTATGCATGACGGATATGGGTACTGGCAGTTTCCTGGGGACAAAATATAACAAAGCTGACATCAAAGTTTCACAAATGCAAGCACATATGAAAGCATCACAGGTTTTGGCCCCAAACCAGCCAACAACCATTTTTGCACCTTATGCTGCACCAGAGTGGAGAACCCTTCCACCGCGGGTGGGGATCGCGAGCAAGGGGTGCTCACACCTCCCCCTCGTCACTGATGCGTTCTTGCGGTTATCGGCGATGCTGCCAGCGTGGACTTGGGCATTTTCGCTGGGTGTCATCAGGCCTCCCTGGTGTTTCGGGTGACCCTTCTCTCATTCCATGCTTTGGCTTGTCAGCGGTTAGGGGTTGTCAGCTACAGCCTCTTTAAGGCTTGGTAGCTGGCCAGAGTACTTCGGAGTGTTGTTTGTGTTTACTCTAGCACTCTGTGGTCTTGGGGTTCTGTTTGACCGGGTGCCCGGCTGGGCGGTTAGTACCCACGGTGGATTGGCTTACAGAGCTTCGAATTACACTTCTGCTCCCTTTGGCTTTTCAGCTGGCTCTGGTCTTGATATAACTATGCACAGATTGTGCCAAATGCCAACCTGGATACTTTTGAAGAATGGTAAGCATTCAATGTTTCCTTGTATCCTAAATTCATGTGGTACTGTAGGTCCTGGCTTTAATGCTTGCCGGGTGCCTTTATAAAAAAATTGTTTAGACTGCATTAGAAGTACAAATCAAAAGGAGTGAATCCATATATTTAGATCCATTTTTAGAGATATTTGGTAACTCACCAAGTTTCTTAAAAATGAGAACCCCCTACAAAATCTCTTTAAAGAGCACAGTGCATTACCATTATCCATGAAGGCCTCGAGGAGACAACAGGCTGTGGACGCACATATCGTCATCACTGCACAATCCACCCCTTCGCCATTCTCCTAAGCAAACACCCCGCCCTTACCACAATTCCATAGTCACATAAAGAAAAAATGAATGGGTGCAGGGCTTTACCATTACCTTCAAAGACTTCGGAGAAACAACAGGTTGTGGATGCACATATCGGCATCACCGTGCAGTCCACCCCTTAACCTAACCTAACCTAACCGAAGCAAACACCTGGCCCACAATTTCGTAGTCTCATAAAAAAATAACTGGGTGCAGGACTTTACCGTTACCCTCGAAGAGACAACAGGTTGTGGACGCACACATCAGCATCACCGTGCACTCTACACCTTCTTCGCTCTGCTAAGCAAACACCCGACCTTTACCACAATTTCGTACAGTCGCATAAACAAAAAGTGAACGGATGCGGGCTTTACGATTACCCTCGAAGGCCTCAAAGAGACAACAGGTTGTGGACACACACATATTGGCATCACCGTTCAATCCACCCCTTTGCCGTTTTCCTAAGCAAACGGCTGGCACATACTACAGCTGCCTTCAAAGGAGAAATGAAAAGATCTAATAAAGATGGTCAAGATCGGTGTGAATGTCAGTGTGCTCTAGGTCGTTGTCCAAAGGTTGTCAAGTGATGACTTCTTTCTGCAGTACTGTTGGCTTTGCTAGGCTGGCTTCTGGAGCTGACAGTCTTGGCTTCTTCGTTGAGTGGAACCTCTTCTGCTTTTCGACAAGCTTGTTTGCTGGTTTTTTCGTCACTTCTGGAAGGCTGCCTGTGGTGTCCTTCAGGATCTTCACTGCATACAACATCAGTTTCCTCGCCCTGTGAACAGCCTCGTCCAAAAAGCCTCCTTCTAAAAAGATGCCCAAATATAGTCTGAGCAGTTGCAATCCTTTCCGCTGTTTCTGAGAGCTGTTGGAAGCTTGTTGTCACCTGCAAGTTTTTGATGCTTTCAAGCACGTGATCCTGGTCGTTCACCGCGGCTGGTGTCATCTCACAAACACTCATGGAAGGCAGAGTTATCTGGGTGGCTGGAGAGACTGAGAATGACGGCGTGAATTTACTTGCATATTGTGAAGCGTGCGACGTGGTCGAGACATATGCAGGTGTATAATCATGGACGCATGTCTTGCATGCTTCGCACGGCAGGTGGCAGCCTTTGCACTCCTCATCTTGTACCCTAGAAACCCTGTACACCACGCCATTTGTGGACAGCGACTTCACACTCCATGAATCATGAACCTTCTTCGTCCGAGTGAAGTACATCCCAGACGTCAACCTTCAGGACTGCTAGGTGGTTCTTGTTGATTCGAATGATCCTGGTTCTGGGGTTGCCTTTGCAGAGCTCGGCCAGCCGATAGAAGAGCTTGTCATATGTCACATTGATGAGGGCTGAAGTCGGCTTGTCAACACGCTTGTTTTTCTTTCCTTCAAGGTAGCAGTACATCATGCTCTTGTGCATGGCTTCCAGGTACATATTGGTGTTAATGCCTGCTGCTTTTCTGTAACAAAAGGATAGTTGGCCTTGGAAACACTCGAAGAAGAGTTGAGGGGGGCCTTGCTGTCCACGAGAGCCTTCAAGTGTTCTGTGAATCCTTCCTGGTCCGGGCATTCCAGCAGGACCCTTACTGCCTTATAGACAGAGGCCATAAGCTCTTGGCCTTCAACCAGCTTCCTGTCACCTGCCGGTTTCGACATGAACGGGCATTGTGTTCACATGGATCTGTAGATCACTACTACGAGGGACACCCTACAACTCCCAGGACGGCAGACACGCAGTGCTCGCCCGAAATTCCCCACTACAGCTGTAATACATTTCAAGACTTGAACAGGCAGAAGCTCACTACAGTAGATAACGAGAAGAGATTCATGGAAGAAAGCAGTATCGGTTTAAGCTTAATTCATGACTCGTTAGTGGCCAGGCAAGAGGCAAAAGGAAATGACTGGCTCGTTTTGTCCTGGTCTTGTGGCCTCGCCCAGAAAGCCCATATTTAACTAAGTACCTATCTAGGAGTTACACTGACGTTTGCAAACTGGCTCGAACCTTTACCAAGATCCAAATGCAAAAAATGCTGGATACCAAGACACTACAAGCACATGGTTGTTCAGCCTGTTAACTATTAAATACTCATATGAAATCAAAATTAAAATATACCTACCCAGCAACCAGCCATCGGGGATGCCCCCAGCCTCGAAACTCTCTCGGGCCTCATTCACTCAGCCGTTTTTTCCCCCGGCCCGGCGAAAGCGCCGGCCGTCCTTTTCGCCGGGGGAGAGGGTGTTGGGGCCGGTTTCTGACTGAAATCGGGCCGCCGGACCCGAAATGAGCCGAACGAGAATGTTCAATGTCCCCGGCACCGGCGAGAGACCGGTAACGCCGGCACCCCGCCCCATCGAGGGATGGCCAATCACAAAATCGGAAACTTTCGGTGAATCTGGCGGTTTCTCAAAAGTTGGGTGACCATGAACACGGCCGCGGCTGGGGGAATTGACTGTACTTTTCGGGAAGGAGCGAGGCCAGCCGGATGACGGGCGCATTGTGTGATGTTTACGGCTCCTGAACAACGGGCATACAGAGATTTGCATTTACCGCTGAGCTGCTGCTCGAAATGGTGAGACCAGATCGGTTCCTTTGCGATAGACGTAAATGCGATTTTAAGGAAAAACAGCCGAAGAAAGAAAATACGGTCGTCGACCATCGGGGACGAAATGCGGCGTAAGGAGTGATTGATGTGAAACATGCTCGCGGTGGGTCTTGTCGTTTTTGTTTCGAAACGTGGAGACAAATAAAATGTTTTGAAACATGCAAGATCGTTATTGGCGACCCAAACGCAAGCTCCAAGGAACAAAACAGTTATGTCTGCGCCCACCGACGCCGATCGTCCTCTACATTTGGTGGTCGACGCCGCCCCAAAGCAGCCACAAATACGGGATTACAAGATTGGTAGTAGAGATACAGCGAAGTGTGAAATTGCTCACGAAATTAATAGGTTATATTGGTTATACAGTTTTACGGGATACAAACGTTAGATTCGGAATTAGAAAGGCGCTGAAAGATTTCTAGGCTAGGTGGCGCAAGCTACTGCCCAATATAAGGGAACATAGCCACCAGCATCCATCTATTCCTATAGCCACTGCCGGCAGCTCCGTCGCCGCTGGCGCACCGTCTTGTTTTCGGCACGGCGCCCACGTCGCTCTCGCTGGGACGGGGTGAGACGCCGGCTGTGTGAATGAGGCCTGACAAGTCGCAGTTGCGCCAGATGTAACTGTCCTGCGTGCTCCCTGGCCACTTAACAGTCAGCTGCGTGATCTCATTCGAGGCATCGCAGACGGCTTGCACGTTGAGGGAGTCGTAGCCTTTTCTGTTTCTGTGGGTGTGCTGGTCCTTCTTCGCTATCTTTAGGGCGATGTGTGTGCCGTCGTTTCACCCCAGTACCTTGGGGAACCCATTGATTTCCGCAAATCCTATAGATTAAAACAATCAAGTGTTCAACATTGTGTGAAGCAGTGCATATCTTGGATATATTATTTACAGCATTAAAATATATATAAAAATTTTCATATCAAAGAGGTGACCTCTAAATAGTCATGCCCCAATTGAAGCACTATCGCACCCTTTTATACACTATTACCAAAAAAGAAAAGGGTTCTGTGAAGGGGGAGGGTGGGGGGGGGGGGCAGGAGTGCTTTTGTTAGTTGTCATGGGCATTGCATATACAGTGCATTGCTGACTGAGAGTCTCGGCGATCAATCCACACAATGCCGCTGCTTACGTTATTCTATACGACTTCGTTCGCGTCAATGAAAGTCGCACTAATTTGAGTCATGCACGGATAATTCTACGTGATTAAAGCTGATCACGCTGAGTAAATGCGCTAACAATTCGCATTTGAAATAAAATAACAAGGGTAACTAACGAGCACGACACCGGGAAAACACTTACCGCGTGCAGTGCGCAATGCTGCCTGTGGGGTCATGGGGAACTTCATCCCTTTTTCGGCGAGGTGGCACAGTGCGCTCCTTACCGCGTTTATGATGCACGAAGCACTCGTTTGGTTCGTGTTTCCCACGTCGCCCACCACCGACTGACAACCGCCGCTTGCATAAAAGCGAAACGCCAGTAGTACTTGGGCAACCACGGGGAGAGCACAATTTTGAGACGTCTGACGGCGGAGCGCAGGTGCGAGCGTATCGCAAAGTCTCTCCATGGCAGGCCTCGCGAGACGGTAATACCGTGCTAGGTGCTTATCTGCCATGGTATCCAGTGTTCGACGAGTACGGAATACACATTGCTGCCGTAGGTTCCTCTCAGCGTCGCGCTGCTGCTGGAGTATGTGGACGACATACGCAGCAGCCATTTTGTTAATAGTTGCGAAAACTTTCCTAAGATCAATTAGACCCCTGTCGTAGGATTTCTTCGTAACTTACACAAAATTTATGAACATTTTGCTTCGGGAATACTCGAAAGTTTGCAACTCGGGACGTTATCTTCTTCCACAGCAAAGGCCCAACCAGGGACAGCAGGTGGTCATACCTGCAGATGATACAGTTTACACAATCAACACCACACCAGCTTTGACCTCAACTTTCCATAGAAATTCCTGCAAAAGAAATCAGATCTCATCTTTGTTCTTTATGCTACGCGTTTCAATTTTACGAGGTGAAATCCATTGCTAAAATAAACCTTCCAAGAGCAATTGTTCCGATTTTGCCAGCTCATTTTATGGTCAACCTCGCTAATTATGCCATTATTTTTATCTTTATGTCCTACTTCACCAGGAATTCCCTGTTTGGATGCTAGCAAATGAAGTCATCACAACTGTGCTCCAAACCTACAAAGTCACTTTTTTAATTCGGAACACGGCTCCGCAGAAGTGATATTGATCTCAATCTACACATTTTAGAAGTCGCTAGTTTGAGAGGTCTTGGCAATGAACGTTCGTGCTCACCACAAGCGCCGACACGGGCTGCTCGTTTGAAAACCTGCCACGGTCAGTCGTGAGTTCGTAGAAAGCAAACATATTTTCGTGCCGAAAGCTCTGGAACCAGGAATTTTGAAAATGGTATATTCCGGCGGCAATCTCGGGTCCGGTAATAGAAGGGTTTTTGAAGACACTGCTTATCGTATAATAATCGGGTAAAGACTGAGGTACATACTTTTGGCGTGTCATCCGCAAATACCTGAAGAGATCACGTCCATTGTCGAGACGCAAGTCACAGTCGAGATGGTGGAAGTCCCTGAACGTCTGCGATGGCAGCAACAACCGAACCCACTCCCGGGGAGGATGTCTTGGTTGGCTTAGCAGCAGTTGCGCTGCAGCCGTTGATTGCACCACCAAAACCCAAGTTGTTCTTCCTGCATGGGTAACGTACCTCCACATGGATTGTAAAAACACGCACAGAACTTTGTGCAGCGAAAGACTCGACGATGGTGAGGTACCCGGCGAGTAAGGCACGTCCATGCCACTGTCTGCCATGTTTGCGAGGAAGGCTTGGTTGTGTGCTTTTGGGTGAGGGCAAAAGCCAGGGCGAGTTTTCTATCTGCTGTTCATGGTGAGCAACTTGAGTCGGTTGCATGTGTGTGTACACGCAGCGTGCACTAGTCCTAAAAGTCGTACCGGTTGCAGCGGTTGCCATGGATGCAGTCGCAAGCAACGCACGTGTGAACGAGCCATTACTTATACAGGGCCCCTCAGCACTGACTTCACACTATGCACAACATTTATATTTTCTCTTAAGTTGTACAAGAAGAAATATGCCAAACCAGGGATTGTAGAAACCACAGAAGCAATTTGGCATTTCTCGCTGTGCTGCATTTTCACACCCTTCAATTAAACAAATATTATGAATAAACAAGCGTCCGGCATAAATAGTGCAGCTTTTCAGAAAATAGGCTCTTATTGCCGGGATCATGTCTCTGATGTATGTACAAATCAGATAACACAGTAATATCCTCATAAGTAGGTGTTTACAATATGCGCTGCACGATGGCAACACAATTGGATCGGGAGGCAAATTAGTGCTGCACAAAGGTGCCGTCCAATACCATGTCAATTTCCGCAAGAACTGCTTTTCCAATAACAACAAGCGACAAAATAAATGTTCAGTTCCACAGCATTCCCTATGAACCGGGGAGCTTATGGGCTAGCCACATTTCTGTCCACAAAGGGAGGGACGATTTAGGTTGAAAGAGAAGATATTCATTGACGAAGACTGCTCCTGATACCTGTGTGTGTATACACAGTGCTAAAAGCAAAATTGTGCACTGACCAACTTCAGCTTACGTCCGAATCGATGACGACCACGTCTTCCATATTGTGCACTCCCCTTGCCAGCAAGCGGTTGAGCACCCGGCGCCTTGCCTCGGCCTGGGCATCCACCCAACATCGCGCCAGCACTTGTAGATGTTGACCGTGGACGCAATGTTCTGCATCAGCTTCACCAGGTCCTACAAATGGACAGATAAGTTGTTCACATGTGGCCACTTTACATTTCCACAACAAAGCAAACATGACAACTTACAAGGATGTTGCGGCAAATGCCCCAAGGGTCTCGCTCGTTGCTGATGTTGTTGCCGCCAGCGTATATAACAACAAATTCCACAGGTCAAAGGTGCCATTGTTGCACCTTTGCCAGCAAAGACGCATCAGTAGCACCTCCTTTGCTGAACATACACGTGTGTATGTTCTTTGCAAATTGAAGGTGGCTCCTGTAAACACACTTCGACTGGCTATCCTCTCTTAAAATACCTTTCATGATGCACGACAGTTGCCAACACAGCGGGACCTGATAGTGAATAAACCAAACTGCTGCTTCAAAAATAGCCAACGGATCGATTGGATCGGACTTGCATGGATGTGAAGGATACATTGACAAAAACCGAAAGTGTAAGTTGTCTCAACGAATTCCATCCTTCACATTGAAGTGGTTATACAAATAGTCCTATGATTGTGAGGAGGCATGCATGGGTTAGAACCCAGAGGTCTAGCATGCACAAATTTTTTGTAATCCGCCCTCAGTCCTTCTAGGAGTTGAGCTGTGGTGTACCCCAGCCCGATGTTGTAAATAACACCTCTAGGGAATGCACTGGTTGTTGTTCTGTAGGCTTGAACTTCAATTTTTTTCTTTTCTGCTCTCCAACTTCGTAATTTAAAGAATACTTGTTAGGTGCTGCAGGCTGTGAATCGTCACAAATAAGATGTTGGTTGCTTAGTTTCTTCGAAAAACCAAAAAATCTTCAAGAACTTTTTTCCTGACGGCTCGTCGTAGTTCTTCATGGGTGACGTGATGTGGAATTTGCGACACGTCGAAACATTCCTTGGGACTGCTGATAATCAGGAACTTCTCGAGATAGTGTAGTGCAAGTTTGCTTTCCTTGTTAGGCTTGAAGGTTTCTGGGACATGGTGATCCACAGAGCGTGCTTGTAATCTGAGGCGTCTTTTCATTCCTTGCAGTCGTAATTATCATTGATAAAATCATCAGGGACGCTATTTATTTGATTTTTCATTCTCATCCTCTATCACAGGCTCATCTCAAATTTTGTTTGGCCGCCTTCTCTTTTCAGGGATTAAAATCAGATTTTGTTGTCATTAAATTCCCGTTTACGTTCACAAATGAAATAGAAATCGTGTTACTTTGCTGTTCAGTATTCATCTGCAGCCGTCCAGGCTGGGCGATGCCAGTTCTGTCCTAGGGCCGAAAAACATTCATATTTGGTTGCACTTGCCGGAAAGTTTGCTGCTTGTCCTGCGGGTTTGACGGGTCAATACTTAAAGTCTAAAATGACCTTTCTTCCACCTTCGGCATCTTCTTCTCATGTCTGAGATCTCCCAGCCCTTGGAGGAAAGCTCAAGGTGAATGGCGACAGTCAGAGCTTCGTCAAATACCTGCAAAGCAAGCATGCTGTGCTCATGTTAAGATGCGCAGAGCAAACCACTCACTGAACTAAGCCACGGTTACAAAAATATGCAGGGAAATCATGCCACCATACCTTTTCAGGGGCGTTGCAGTCAGGAGTTGAGGACCTCTCCGCACTTGGAGGAAACTTGAAAGTGACTGCCAGTATCCAGGGCGTCGTCAAATATTTGCAAAGCAAGCACTCTGTGTTAATGTCAAGATGTGCAGAGCAAACCCCTCGCTGAGCTAAGCCACGGTTACAAAATATGCATGGAAATCGTCCCCGTACCATCTCAGTTGACATGAGGGGATGTATCAGATGCAGGTGTGTCATGGAGGCTTACATGCCACCAGTGGCGTAGGCAAAGGGGAATTCGGGTCTCGCAAAAAGCAAGTCTCGCAAAAAGCACAGCCCGTGGTGTCATTGCGTCAGCATAAACATGGTGGCGCCCATGGAACAGAGCAGACACTGGTGTATAGCTATCTGTATTTTATCTGGCCTTCACACATTGGTAATGCAGTGCTACCTCTAGAAGCGGGGGGAGTTGTGTGCTGTGGACCGCAACTACGACGGCAGTAGAACTGTGAGCCACCACGCCCGTATTCCTGTAAATGAAGCCTGCTCAGTCTTCAAAAATGACAATGCAGCTTTACCCGTTGGTAAAGCTGCATTGTCATTGTGAAGCTGTAAAGAGCATATGCAAAGGAAAAGCACATTTTTTTTACATCCTGGTTGGGAAAACGAAGTCATAAAACAAATTCAGAACGAAAAAGAAAAATCTTTAGAGCTAGATTCACTGCGCGATACAAATTTGTAGTTGGCACCTGCGGGTGCCGCGGAAAAGTGGTCTCTATTTGTCACGTGACTGGTTCCTATTTGTCACGTGATGCTTGCGCTCTTTCGGAAGCTTCCTATGGCCTCTAAAAGTAAACAAAAACTAAGATTAATAGCGCCTTGCTAATGTTTGTGTGAGCGTCCGTACCGCCGAGCCCACCCTGTTTTGCCATTAAGGGGGGGGGGATCTTACATGTCACCCGGAGAGGGCGACATGTAAGATCCCAGTTAACAACTGGGGGAGGGAGGCTAGTACGGACCTCCGGCCAATGTAATGGCTCAAGGAGAAGAGGGGAGCGCGAGTCATCATCGTCCTGAATTTCCTCGTCCTGTGCATCAGGCTCATGCGGAAGAGGGTTGCGTTCCAACCATTGGAGGATGCGATCGGCTGCGGCCGCCCATGAATCATCGTCGTCGTCCTCGGATTCACTAGTGTCCGAGGGGGAAGAAGAGGGTTGGACTGGGATGATAGGTACTATAGGGATGTCGGATGCCCAAAGGGCCTGAAGTAAGATGTCCGGAGGACTCACAACATCCTGGAGAACTGCAACTATCTGTTGGTCTCCAACGGCTACAAGTGCTGGTTGTGGGGTGTGCAATACTATGTCAAGTTCAAGGAGCACTCTGTCGATCAAGACGGAGGTAGGCGGCGAAGCCGCTTGAAGTGGGAGACTCACCGGAGATGAGGGTGGAGACGACGTGGGCGTCAAAAGGGCGAACTCGGAAGTCTGCCACAGAGGAAGTCTTTGGAGGAGTTCTTCAGGGGGGGGTGCATCCACTCGCACAAGGGGGGGGAAGAGGTCACTCAGTGGGCTCTGCGTCCTTAGGCGCCTTGGGGGGAGCTCGGGAACGGGCTCCACGTGTGGTAGGGCCACCTCCTCTTCCACGGCCAGGGGGTCGTGGGGCACGGTCGCTTGGAGCGAAGGCACTTGGAGGGGGGGGGATCGGGGCCCCGAGGAGGAAGGAGGCGCTCGGGTCGGCGTAGCCCTGCAGGGCAACCTGCCACCCGGAGAGGGCGACATGGTACAGGAGTCTGATGCGATCAAAGATCCGGAGCTTGGCGGAGGGTCGAAGGGGTGGGACAGAGTCCCAGACCTGGAGGAAATGCTCGAGTAGTTGTAACTCCACGACGTCTCTTGTCCCGAAAAATCGGGAGGACCTGCTGGCCCGGTCGACGTATAGCAAGGCATTCCGGAAGTCCCTCCTTGTAGGTGGGTCGGCTGTCGTGAACAGTCTCTGGCTTGAGGGCCTGTAGTGGGATGACGTTGTCGAAGTTGCCGGGGGTAACCGTCCCGGCGTCTGTCGGGGGAGTCGTCCTGCTCGGACTCGGAGTCCTCGGTAGAATCCTCGGGGACATGGGCTCTGTAGCGGTTGGAAGGGTCCTGGCTCGGGAGCCTGGTGAAGAGGAGTTCCTCATCCTCGGCCTCGGACGGGTAGTTGAAGGGCTGCGCCATCTGGGTATGGCGAGTCCGCCGAGGTACGGCCTCCGGGAAAGCCGTCCGTAGTGCGGTGGTGAGAGCGCTGACCAGTTGAGCGGTGCTAGCGGTTGCACCGGCCGCAGAAGGAAGGCCGCCGGAGGGCGGGGGGGGGAGGGACTGTTGCTGGCCCGTACTCTCAGCGCCAGCCGGCGGAGTTGTCTGCAGAGGGCTTCCATCTCGATTATGATGGGTGGGAACGACGGTGCGTGGGGGGGGGTTCTTCCTTGGCGTTGTTCTCTTCGGAGGCATCGGATTCGTGGTGCACACAAAAGCTTGGGTCTCGACGCCTCGAGAACGGAACACTGCATGCCACACACGGAAAAGGGTCCAGTGGAGCTGCACAGCCTGAAATGCAGAAATGGGGCATGCTGTTAGCTCCAAGTGTAGAAGATAAAAACAAAAACGGTATGAGGACGCCACATAAGCCTGTGAGACGTGCCTGTTCATGCAGATGATGAGTGCAGAATAGGGAAGCAGGCATGGCCAGAATCTCAAGGGTACAGGAAGCATTTAGCTTTAATGTCCTAAAGCTTTCACACTGAACATCGAGGTGACAGACCGCTCACCACTGTTACCGTAATTACCCGATTCTAACGCGCACCTTTTTTCCGGAAAAATAGGCCAAAAAATCGCATGCGCGTTAGAATCGGATACGAAACCGAAACTGTCAAAACAGCGGAAATTTCGTTCCACCCATTGCCATCGCCATCTCAAGATGGCGCCGAAGCTTTTTGTCACCTTTCCTCCGTGCTTTTAGCTTTTAGCAACCAGTTGGTTCCTTCTGCGTTCCTTCTGCGTTCACGCAAGTCGTCCCACTTGCGCCTGCTTGCGCGCTTACTTGCGCGCAATGATCGCGTCCGTGAAAGATCGCGTTCGTGTGCTGTACAACGAGTGGCTGACGAGCGGTCGGCTGAAGCGTGCGCCTCTCAAGACGCTCGCGGGATGGGCGCGCGAGGCGTGGGCCACGATCCCTTCGGCCATGGTTGAACGCGTGTGGCATAGCGAACGCGCTTGACGGCACCGAGGACGACATGTTGTGGTCAGCGGAGAGCGACAAAGAGCTCTCGGAGAGCGACGAGGAGTGAGATGAGTGACTACTTCGGTAAATAAATCGCCTGTTTCTCTCGCATTCGTTGTTCTTGATCACGAAGTTCCGTGCGCGTTACAATCGGAGGTGAAAGTTTTTCTGGTTTGTTGGCCTGGAAAAACGGGTGCGTTTTAGAATAGGGGGCGCGTTAGAATCGGTTAATTACGGTACTCCAAGCAAACTTGATTTGCAGAGGAAGGTGTGGATGTCGGCTGCGTAACTGAGTAACCTGCAAACGATGTGGATGACCCCTTCATAACTCAAGATGTCAATGATTGCTGATGTGTTGTTGGAGAGCAGTACCCAGTTGTCCCCTGCACCCTTTTCAGAGAATGGTCTCAGTGGAAGACTTCCTGGAACTGTCTGGCATCGTCAGATGTTGGTAGGACCAGTCCCTTGCAGTGTTCCCCACGGAGTTGCCTTCTTTTTCCTTCTTGTCGTTCTGCACTTGACACCTGAGCCATTCTTTTGAAAACTTGTGCCAGTGGCCTGTTTTTTGAGCGGAGTTTCTTTATACTTCCCAAGTAATTTTCAAAAGGAGAGCTTGAGAATGAGTAGAGGCACCCAAGCTTGCAAACATCTTCAGCTAGGTGAACCAGGCCATGCACATTATACACATTCACAGTTTCTCCGTAGAGTACAGGTGCAGATGCCTTCCCAACAAAATAGTTTAGGAGCTGGTCAGTATATGAAACATGTTTAGCAGAGCATGTTTAGCAGATTCGGCCGCTGATGACGTCTAACTGGGAGGACAGATTGTCGAACAGTAAATGGCCCCATGGCCCAGTATTTCGTGAACTCTCTGATGACTCCAAGAAGAATCGTGTGCATGTAGTCGATCGGAAAGCAAGAGATCATGCCGATTCCCAAGCTAGAGATAGGAGATACCCCAGTGTGGTGCCCCTCCTGCTTCATCGCTGAGAATGAGTCATCGGTCCCGAGTTTGGCCTTGGTTTCAGTAAAGGTCACTCTGTGCTTCCATACAATGTACTGGGCTCACTTGTCACAGCCGCAGTGAGTGGTGTGGCCCTTAGTACACTTCACGAACACCCTTGCTGGGTAATCGCACCCTACAGCACGTATGGCAACATGCCACTTCTTTCCTAGGCATTCTATACCTTCTTGTTGTGCTTCGTCCAACTCTTTGATGAATTCTTCGAGGTACTCTTAGTCCGAAGTGCACATACTCCCCCTTTGAGAGCTGACGAATGGGGCATCGTCTGGGCGTCTCTAGCAGCATTCTTGCATCTACCAACAGACTACGATCCTCGTCTTTCAGAACGAACAGCGAATCATTCACAGCTGCGTGGGTCACATTGTGCCTGCCAACCCAACCTTGCAGTCTTCCTTGCAAGGACAGCTGCAATGCGGAGTCCATGGTTGCTTCATCTTCCGTATCGTCTGAGCTGTCATCTGCAAAGAATGCGTCGTGTCTCACAAATGGTAAGCCTTCTGCGCGCGGCTGCAAGTCTCCTTCAAAAAACGATGGCGTACCTTGTGATGCAGCGTCACCTGTAGGGGACTCTCATTGCAGCAATTGCCGGGAGAATCTTGAGGTTTGTGAGATCTAAGAACACTACTATAGTCCAGTGAGCGTCTTTGATGTCCCTTGTCTGATTGAGAGCATGCTCCCTAACCCATTTACGTTGCCGTCGTCTCTCATTACAACTCCTGCAGGCTCGTAACATGACGCCAGTTAGTCATTGATCGAAGCAAAATCAACTAGCTACTTATAGTGGATGCGGGACTCTGCGTCAACTACGGCGTCATGAGATATACGCAGTGCATCGACACACTCTTGTTTGCAGCGACAGGAAGCCCAAGACCACAGACCCTGACAGCTTACTAGGGCCCTTTCCAGTACCTGAAGAACAAAAGGCCCTTTTAAGGGCCAAACAAATCTGGTTTTGGAGCGTAAGACTTGCTGCCAACTCCCGTGTCCCAAGTGAAGTCTCATGTTTCGGTCAATATGCTTAGCCTTTTGTATGCTTTTATGTGGCTTTTATAACACAATTTTAATAAATTTTAAGGCATTGACTGCCCAAATATAAGTTCAAGCATCTCTCATAGCTACTATGTGCAATGAAACAAAGCTTATAAAACAAAAGATCATCTGAAAGGGTCACTGCTGTAGTACAAGAAATAGCAGCGCCTGTTCGGGGGATTCCTTCAATTGTTGCTTTTCATGAGAGTTGTAAGAAAAGAAGTATGGGTGTGCGAATAGTAGAATTTCAGCTTGAATGAAATCGAATATTCCCAAATAGTTGGCAAAAAGTCAAATGTATAATCAAATATTGGATACCAAGAATTTTGTTTGGGGGCCCCACATGCCAGACCAATGAAGGGCATCTGGCACAACTTAATGAAAAACTGGGGATTAGTGTAGGTCACCTAGGGACCTTGAGGTACAACCGAAATCTCGGTTACACCGCGCCCTCTCCGCAATAAGCCTCCGTCAGATTGCAGACACCACGGACAGGATTAGATCCCGCCAACTGGGGATACGTAGGCAAACGTTCTGCTCTGGAGCCACCGAGGCAGCTACTCTTGATTGTAACATAAATGCACAGCAGGACAGCTTACATGGCAGTTTATGTAGCATTTTTATTCATGAAGGCCATCAACGCAGTCGCAAGCTCCTGCTGCACCTTGATGGCGGTTTCCTGCAGGACGATTTCCCGCTCGCGTAGGGCGAACTGTCTTCCTCTCAAAGCCTCAAAACTCTGCCTGAGCAGCCTCTGTTCATCGACCACCGTTTTGATGTACGTGGTGCTCGGAGCTTGCGGCCTCTTCCTTTTTTGTGGCCTCGGCGGCACGTTGCTTGTGCCATTGACGCTGCTGGGCCCCGGCCTGCTGACACTTGCAGTGGCGGGGGTGCTGGCAACTTGGCTTTCCTTGCCGCGCAGCTCCTCTTCTGGTACCTCGACGGACTCCTCGAAGTAGTCCGTGTCGACCATGCTTCTTTCTTGCATGTCTGAGAGCAACTGAGAGGAGTACCACAGAAGTAGTTTTTCCTGTTAAGCTATAACAGACTGCAGCAAGCTGTTACGTGCCACCCAAAGCCATTAATTATACACGGGGTACTCAAAAGTAATGGTACATCAACCCCGTGTATGAATGCTTTGTAGTGGAGAATCGCGATGCTAGGTACTGCTAGCATAGTCTTATGCATCAGTGTGCAAAAATGCTATAGCTCTATACTCCGTTTCAGAGACAGCATTTAACGCTCTCGAAGATACTGGCACGGGACTTCTATTAGCGATTCATTTTGACATGCTTTCGTGCAAATTAAATCTTCGATAAAGCCAAACTCTCGTGCCAGTACCTTTGACAGCATTGTACACTATGCATGGAAAGGAGTGTAGCGTAAAATATTGAGCAGGTACCCACAAAACAGTCGAAGATATTCGCAAAAACATCAGAAAGGACGATTGTTACGTTTGAGAGCAGAAAAACAGGAAGGGCCCAAGGTGCGTACAAAGGTTCGTTGCTTTACAACGGCTTGTCGAAAAAGCAGCCAAAGCAGAGGAGCACCTCGATTAGCTCGATGGACTCTGCTCGGTGGGCAATTTTCAAAAACAGTTTCATGCATTTGCCACTGGCTGCAACTTTTACATTGAAGTGATTTGTTATTCAAAAATGCAGTAACTTTTCTGAGAGAAACCACCAAACCTACCTCCACTATTGCCGGTGTGGTATGGTTGGAAGCCAAGCTCTCATCCACCAGGGCCGTGTCATTCAAGGGTAGGGACCCCACCAGTCGGTTCAGGTCCCAGAAGAACGGCCACTTCATTGCGCCGGACCCTGTGGTGGTCCCCTCGTTTAGATGTTTTTTGAAAAATGGAATCGCAGTGAGTGGCAACTTTATGGCAAAGCTATTGATGTATGTGCAACACCCTGTAAACAAACAATTTTCCGGAACATTATCAGAATAAAGAGGTAAACACATTATGGTACTGGCTATATTGTGCTTACATATTGTGGAGGTCTCAAAGGGGTACGAGGCGTCCAGATAGGAGGCCGACCGCGAAACCACCACCCCGCAGCGGATCAGAGCCACCGCTACGACGGGTTCGACTGCTGGCTGCACCCGCTAGCTGGAACTCGTGAAGGAAGTGCACGGACACGCAGAATAGAGGGACACCCAGGGGTTTATTGGCTCCGGTTAAATACAAACGTAAAAAGACTAGTAACGGCAAGGGGGAGGGTGTCCTTACCTTGCCGCACTTTCCCGAGAGCCTGGACGGAGGTGGAGCAGCAGAGTGCGTGGCCGCACGTCCAAACAGTTTCAAGTCCCGCAGAACAGTCCTTTCTCCGAGTGGCCAGAGGACACGCTCCCTCTCTCTTTCCCTCGCTGGCGGCTCCAGCCTTGTCCCCGGGAGGCGGGCGAGCCCGCCAGAGGGAAGTTCCCTACATCCCCCCCAACGGGGGGGACACGGACGGAGGAGTGGCGAGAGTAGACAACCAAGATGGCTGCCTCTCCTTGCCACGATAAGGCACGCTCCGGTCGCAAACCAGGCAGCTCCCGACGTCGCGCACGCGCCCCGAAGGCCGGATCAGGGAAAGGGAGCCAGCGGCTCCCACAATATATAACCAGAAGCAGTGGCAATTTAGTATTTGAATCATATGAGATTGTCCCGCATCAGATTATGGGACTTATAAACTGACATTTAATGAGATATGCTATTTTAGTGAGACATTTAATGAGATATGCTATGCTCTCATGCTTGCAATAAGACTACTATTTTAGTTTTAGTTTTCTTTCTTCCGCACTCTAAAATTTTCTTGCCATAGGTCGTTTGTTGCGTAACTGACTAACAAAGTGGAAAGTACAAATCAAGCTCAACGCTCCGATTTTTTTTCACAAGAGCACCGTGGTCATGTCCAGCCTGGTCTAAATCATTCTTGCTTGATGTTTTGATTTAAAGGGACCATGAAATGACCTTTTTTACTTTCGCCAGGTAACTTTTACATTAAACCTTCAACGTTCACTGAATGCCGAACAGGCACCCGTTTTCGTCTCAGTTTATTAACTTCTACACAAAAAATTAATGAAATATCGACTTTTTCTTTCTCTCCAACTGACCGCAAAACAAGCTGCGGCGTAATTTTGATGGTCGTGACGTACCCTGTTTCCGGAACCGGAAGTTCTCTCGGCTGTAGAATGGGAGCGTCAGCGGCGGCGAGTTGGGGGTGCGCCGGTAGGTTTTACTGCGCTGATGGCGCTGATGTCACCGACGTATTTTCTGAATCGGCGCCCCTCATCGCCGCGATCACAAGAGTTGGTCGTGGCCGCGATAGCCATGGACACATCGCAGCTGAGCGAAATTCAATGAGATATGTTGCGCTACAGCGACAGCATGGGACTAGTCCCGTACGCCGGTATGCCTGCGGGGAAGTGCGGCGAGTCTTCCGGTGAAGACTCCAGAAGTCAACCCAACTGTCATTGTTGGTAAAAGGCGGCCCGTGTCAGTCGTTTGCAAAGCGACGTAGATAGAGACAAATGTCCGCGGCGTTTTTCGCGGCCTAGGAGATGCAGGAGCAAGCCGACGTTAAAAAAAGATAGTTTGAACTACGACAGTATCAGCAAGAGCCACGTAAATACCTGTTCACACTCGGAGCGGACGCGCGCGTTTGATGGAAGTGCTGTATTCGCGCTGTTGGTAAGCGCTTCGGGTCCGATCTTTTACGATTGCAACTCGATACTGACGTGACACTCGGCAAAGGAAGGTTGGACCGGCATTGCACGTAGCTCCCACGAACTGTTATAGCTCGACAGTGACGTGCAGTCATGTCAGAATAAAAATGGCATACTAATAACAAAGTGTACATACCGTGTTACGAACGTAATCCATACGGCGTTTATTTGAGCTCTATATTACACAAAACAAGAAGATAGAATCGACGAGAGTCCCTTTTCGACGACAGTGTTCGTCAACACTGCCTCGGAAAACAAGGGGAAGAGATTGACCTCACCTCTTAATCTAAAATTGAGGTCAGCGATCAAACTATAATACGGGAAGGGTCCACAAGGGTCGCGCGGGCATATTCCATTCAGCACGCCAACCGGTCGTGGGCAGACGGTCTTGGCCAAGGACCGTTGAAGCAACGCAGCACCGAGTCGGGAGTGGAGTGCCTGCTAGGCCTACCTGCCGAGCTCGGTGGATTCGTAGCCGTTGTAGATTCTCTCGGGTATTTCTGGATCCAGCGTTCTTGTTCGTCGTGGTCTGTTTCAAGTACTTTTTTCTTCCTCCTTGAAGTCGGGACGCGCGAGAAGAACACGTAGAAAAACGTTCGTTCGTCGTCGCGACTACACCGTGGTCTCGGCCAACGACGCGTCGGCCCTTTTGCGCAGGCGCAGTAGGGTCTTTTTCTTGCTTTGTTTACCACACGATAGATGGCGCTTGGCTCTCATCATTATCAAATTTGGCAATTTTCGTCACATCTCTAATTATGCTACAAAATGTGGATCTGAATATTATTTAACAAAACTTTTAGGAAACATTCACCGGCTATTTATTGTTTACGATCGCGGTGCTGGTGAGGTAGGCTCTTACCCAATAGGCGACGTGGATTCGGCTGACGCGCTCCCTATTTTTTTGGCTCCCTATTTTTGTGTTTTTATGTTGCTTTTCACACCTCTTACCACGATCGGTGGATGAAATTCGATTTCAGAATTGTTTCATGGTCCCTTTAAATACAATTGCATATAAAAAGTAGACATTAAATAAAAATATTTTTGGGACATATTTCTTTGCATAAAAGGGTTGATTTAAATCATTATAGTAAAATTGGTCTAATCCCGGTTGAAAATTCCCACTAATTTCCAATTAGAATTTTCTTATTGGCACCAATTGGGTTTTTGGACAACCAATTGGTCACTGCCAATGGGAACCATTTGCAACCCATTCAGGTTCCAACTGAAAAAATGATTCCAATTGGTGAGACGCATTGGCCAGTGTGCTTCCAGTTAAAACCAATTGGAATTCCAATTGGATTTAATGGGAATTTTTAACTGGGATATTTAAATCACGATTTAAACCATGATTTAAGTCATCTTAAAGGACACATGCAAAGAAAAAAAACATTTTTTTTTAAACAGCTTAGATGGAAAAAGGATATCATAAAACGATTTTACAACGAAGAAAAAAAATTTTTAGAGCTATATTTACGGCGCTATCGAATTTGTAGTTGGCGCCCGCGGGTGCCGCGGAAAAGTGGCCCTTATTTATCACGTGACGGGCCCATATTTGTCACGTGGTGCTCGCGCTCTTTCGGAAGCTTCCTATGGCCTCTAAAAGTAACTTATTCATCTTTGTTTGAAGTATAACAAAAAACTAAGATGAATAAGTAACTTTTAGAGCCCAAAGGAAACTCCTGAAAAAGCGCAAGCAGACGTGATCGACCTGTGCGCCGGTCAGATGACGGCGGCGGCGCCCCGAACCAGACGAACTTCTGCGGCGGCGGCGACGGCGGCGTGGAGAAACGCGTTGAAGCGGCGTTCGCACAACGCTCAGCGTGCGGCGGCGGCGTCGCTTTACGGCTCGGCGACGCAGGGCGGCGGCGCGCGGGCCTAGCACGTGATCAGCGGCGGCTCCAGCGGGCGCCAACTACAAATTCGTATAGCGCCGTAAATATAGCTCTAAAAATTTTTTTTCTTCGTTGTAAAATCGTTTTATAATATCCTTTTTCCATCTAAGCTGTTTAAAAAAAATGTTTTTTTTCTTTGCACGTGTCCTTTAAGGGGGGACACTACCTGGGCATGTCTACTTTTGAACCGCTCATTCAATCGGCGTGAAATATGCAGGTGATGTTTGTAGCCATATGGAAGGAGGCCATGCAAGGTTTCAACCCTGTGAACCAATTTTGTGAGGTTCTATACCCCCAGAACGAAGTAAAATATAGCTTTGCATGGAATCTGCTCAATGAATCTATCGTTGAGAAATGGTGTTGATCACCACATGTCTTTCTGGTGGAATGCATACTGGAATACTTGTTGCCTGTTACTATGAAAAGAAATTCTAAAAAATATGTATTTTTCAGGTAAAAAAAAAATTATACTTTTTTTTTTTTTACATTTACCAAGTTTTGCAAATTACAGCTTTTCATAATAAAGGAACATGAAAATGCAAAATCTAGTAACCGGCTTGATAAAATGTCGGCATATAATCCACAAATATTAAGTCTCTCGGTAGTTTCATACTGAAACAATAGTTTTATTAAGGTGGGATTTGCTGCCAAAAAGCTAAACTGAGAAAAACGCGTTTGAAATTTCAAGTCCACTTTTTTTTTATTATTTCGGCTTCTTTCCTCAAAAGAATTGCCTGTGGTATCTTCATGTGACCTAGAACTCTCCAGCTCCATATGTCGGTCCTTCTTCTTCGATTCTCTTCTGCTCATTTGCGATGGCTTCGAGCTTGCGACGTTTCTGGGTGGTCTTAGAGGTGTCCAGTGCCTTCACCTTGGCCTTCAGGATCTTCTGCTGGGTTGCCTTCCTGGTGTGCTCCTCGTGGTGGCTTCCGGGGCAGATGCCCATCTTCTTGAGGATCCTCTCAAAGCCCTTAGGCCCCAAGTTGTATTCGAGAACAGCCATGGCCACAGCAGTTTCCACTGTCCTCAGCGATGCGAATTCCGTCTTGGGGCATCTCTTCCAGATGAGCGCGTTGAACGACTCATTGGCGTTCTGAGTCTTCATTCTGCAGCACCTTTGAAGCAGGCTCCGATCGGACAGCCGGTTGTAGATGGGCACCAGCTCCTTTGCAATGTCCCTCGTGAAGGCTGGGCGATGTGGGCGTGGCACAGACGGTTTCCCAGCAGCAACCAGCGCATTGTGGCGGTTGTAGTGGCACCGTGAGTCTTCTCCGCTAGGGCAAGCAGTATGCCGTGGTGCTTCATCAGTAGAGTATGAGTGCAAGAGACTTGCGTACACACCTTTCTGCATCTTGGTGACGTCAGGGGCGTTGTCTTTCAGAGCAGTCGCATAATAGTTCGTTAGCTTTTTCATCATGACGTTAGTCAACTTCCCCTTCCCTCCAAGGCCTTTTTTGCTCTTCTTCAACTTTTTCATGCCACTGTACATCCTCTTGGCCACGTGGTTGACACAGTTTTCCTTCTGGATGTCCTTGTCATAGACGCCAAGACCAGCAACGTGCGTGTACGCCTTGCTGTCACCATCACTTAGCATGGTGACATACTGCAGCTTGTGGAGCTCCAAAGATCTGCTGAAGATGACTCCTGCAGCCGCAACCTCCATAGCGTTTGACGATCCTCCGAAGTTCTTCTGACAAACATCTTTATGGGACTCCATCCAGGCCTGGTAGCCTTCTGCATCCCCCTTTGGGCCCAGGTTGCATCCGTGACAGTACTTGCTGTGAACGGAGAAGTCAAGCACCAAACCGGCGTTCACTTCAATGACTGCGCCAACCCCGAAGTTCGACGTGTAGCCGCGCTTCTGCCAGGTACCGTCGTAACTGACGCAGATGTCGAGCAAGTCATCTGCGTTGTTTACATGGTCTTCTCCATCCTCGAACATCTGAGCTCCTCTCACTGCGGTCGCTGCCTCCTGCATCATGTCGCGCGCTGCTGCCATGGACACTTCGTGCACCTTCTCTGCAGTGTTCTGATACGTCTTTAAATGCATCGGCGATGGATGCCGCAGTCCTTTCCGACGACACAAAGGCGCGGCAAGCTCGCTCTGCCGTGTCTCTGACGGTCGCCGACTGGGGCGTCGTCACGATGTCCCAAGCTCTACACACGACGACAAACTGAAGACTGGCTCCAACGCCACTTTCCTTCAAGTCCAGTTCATTTCCATGGCAGTTGGGACACAGCAAGGCGCTCACCAATGTCTTCACGGCAGACACATCCACGAAACGATATCCATTGAGCACCGCGTCGCGAACGTCATCAGTTGGTTTTGGCAAGTCGGCAGGTCGGTCCAAAAGCGTGATCTTACGCTCGAAGGTCGTCAACTCATCTGCTTCCGTCGATGCTGAGCCACTTTCGGGACGCGGCGGAGAAGAAAAGGACTCCGGAGACCGTGACGGGTGCGACGGTTTGGGCGACGTCGCCCACGTGGCCGCGTCAGGAGCTGTAGAACGCCGGCCACCCGCTGTGCCTCTTGGTTTCGTGAACCGAGAACGCTTACCGAAGCTTCCGTGCACGTAGCCTTTACTCGGCGTCATTTTCGGAACGAAAACAAAGATGAGATAACATTGAAGCGAGAAAGCGAGATGTAGCTGATCCGACGATAAAACGTGGTCTGGAGCAAGAAGCGCCGCGAAAGATAACACGTGATGGCTGAAAACCAATCGTGGCTCTAGTTTCGGTTCTCCGACCAATAGGAAGACGAGTTCCGTCAATTTCCCTATTTTTGCGACGTGGTTCTAGTTTTTGCGACGGGGTTCTTCCGGCGCACACATACCCTCGACCCGTGTTTACTATTTTACTAAAACGTCCGATAAACAACCTTTCCAACGAGGGTATGAATGCCACGCTAAGTCTCGCGGGCGCGGCGCGGTACCATATTGAAAATCAGAAAAATGGTGCTTTCCTCGCGTCTTTCGCGAGCGCGCCACACCTGAGAGTGAGAGCACCACGGAGGTATTGAAAATGTTTATTTTCTCGGTAATTACGGCGCGGAAGCTTACCAAATTTCGCCATATTGCTCATTAATAGTTAGAGGTGCCAAAAGTGCAACATTTGAAAAACTCATTTTTTTCCAGAAAATGGGCATTTTGGGCCCGTGTCCCCCCTTAATTTTTATTTTCCACCCTGACTCGTTCTGCTCTCAGGGTGCATGCAACTTTGAAATTATCTTACCAGTACGTGTTGGTCAGATTTTCTATTTTGTGGTGGACCTGGTCCTTGGTCCTCACGATACCGCAACAATGCAGCTCCTCAGAATGTCCTTGTAAACGCCTCCATTACGCTTGGCGCGTCGGAGGTCTTCTATCCTGCCCTCCCAGAGCCGGATCAACGTCCAGGTCTCTTGAGAGGTGCATGCGACGCGCGATTCTTTCTTCGCGGCCGAAGGTCCCGCTCCAATTGATATGGTGTACACTTCGTGTACGTTCTTAAAAACGACTTAAAACACAATAAAATATATACGTACAACCAAAAGAGTATATATATATATATATATATATATATATATATATGCATACAACACAAGAATAAAAGACTATAAAACAATGATAAAATATAAACAAAAGAAATAGAAGATGAGAAGGATAAATGGCAAAAGGAATGGGAAGGCAAACCAAACCGAGGTAAATGAGCGAGCAGAAGAGTGAGCAGACAACGGACAGTTTAGGCTCCTACTTGGCAACTGAGACCGCGAGTATGTTGAACAAATATATCGCAAGAGGTGTGCGAGATATACACCTTATAAGCATATTTTTCTAAAAATTGCTTCAAGCATTGTTTTCAATTGTATTTGTATTATTTATAATGTTTTATTTCAATTTGCAAAACTTGTGCTGACCGCTGTTGACGAGACTACACATTTACGAGCCGTAAATGAGTGCGAGAACTCAGTTGAGCTCGAATGTCATATAAGTGAAATGTCATTTGAGTTGCCATGTGACACTGCCTAAATGACATTTACACTGAATTTCATTTGGGGTAAATGTCATTTGAGGTGCCCGTCTGACTGGGGTATCCCCGCTCCAAAAACCTGCAGACCCATGGGGTTATGAAACCGTATGGGTCCCACAGAAATTGTGTGGGTGTTCGGGTTCCTATGGGTCCCCGTACAGTTTGTTTGGGTGTGTGGGTCCCCATGGGTCCCTGCACAGTCTGTGTGGGTCTACGGGAGTTGTGTGGGTCCTGCAGAGATCCTATAGGAGCTGTGTAGGACCAAAGTCCTGTGGGAGCCGTGTGGATAACCCATAGGGTTTCATAACCCCATGCTCTGTGGGCAATCTGTGTGGAAACCTGTGGGGGAATGCATGCTTGACACCGTATTTCACTGCAGACCATTGCCAAGAACCGACTGGTTCTTTCTTTATTTACTGCTTGGCTCTTCATTTCTCTTGCTTTCGCCGGTCGTTTATTTTTTCTTTCAGTATGTGGTTCACTTTTGCTGTCTTCAACATTACAGCAATGACATCCACATGATGTTTTTGGCCACGAAGCTTCATCATTAGGCATTCGGAAAAATATGCAATGACGAAATTTTTAAAGGAGTACAGCTTGTGGACGTAAGGCTGAAACAAATGTTCATTTAGATCACATGCCACATCACTTTCATGAACAGTTTCATTTGGAATAGCCTTTAATAATGACGCACTTTGAAAATTGCAATTGTGACATGCCCTATAAAATCAATAATTAAAAGCTTAATTAACAAATCTTGGTTAATTAGTCAACATATTCTGACAGTTATACCCTTACCCCGCTCCAAAAACCCGCAGACCTGTAGGATTATGAAACCTGTGGGTCCCACAGAAATTGTGTGGGTGTATAGGTCCCCGCATAGTGCCTGCAGGTCTGTGGGTTCCTATGGGTCCCCACATAGTTTCTGTGTTAACAAATCTTGGTTAATTAGTCAACATATTCTGACAGTTATACCCTTACCCCGCTCCAAAAACCCGCAGACCTGTAGGATTATGAAACCTGTGGGTCCCACAGAAATTGTGTGGGTGTATAGGTCCCCGCATAGTGCCTGCAGGTCTGTGGGTTCCTATGGGTCCCCACATAGTTTCTGTGGGTGTGGGTTCCTATGGGTCCCCGCATGGTTTGTGCGGGTCCCCACAGGTCTCCGCATAGCCTGTGGGGCCCGCAGACCCACAGGACTGTGGAGACCATGTAGGTGACCCACACGGTTTCATAATCCTACGCTCTGTGGGCGATCTGTGTGGGGCCTGCGGGAAATGGATGCTTGACTGCCATATTTGATTGAGCCATTGCCACGAACCGGCTGGTCCTTTTTTTATTTACTGCTTTGGTAGACGCTTGTCCCGGCGTCTTAGATCGTTTATCTTTTCACCCAGCACCCTGTTCACCTTGGCGGTGGTGGCCTGAGCTGCTATGACCTCTGGGTGGATGCCTTGTGCTCGAAGTTTTTTGATGAGGCACTCTGAAAAACATGTAATGGCAAGATATTCAAAGGAACAGAAAGGCTTAAACATTCAATGTCCAGCTCAATTAAGCCTGATCTCAACCCGAAAACCCGCTTGGTCACAGCAGGCCAAACAACCAAGAGGTCGTTTGAGCTGCTATAAAGTATGCAAATTAGGAGCAATTCTGAATCCGTTGCTGATTATAAGCTTTTGTAATTAGCTAAAGACACAAATACTGAAATTAGCATTAAGGACCAGGCGAGTTACCCCGAGACAAGGGGAAACAAAAAGGGACAAACACAATGAAGTCTCAAAACAGCTGCAGCTCTGTTTTGCGATCGGTGGCCGAGTGGGCCAGTGCACACCAGCTCGGAGAACGTGAAGCGAAAGCTAGAGCTGCAGAACCCACAGATCTTGGGTTCAATCCCCATCCCTACCCGTTTCGATCTGGATGAGCATCGTACCAGCATGCGGACGTGCATCACTACTGCGTGGTGCACAATAAAGGCCCCAGGCTAGCGGTTGTACTGCACTGGCCAAATTTCTCATCTACAGCTGCGAGACAAGCCGCCTGCTGAGGCAAACTAAGTTCTAGGCTGTATAAACATACACAACCCTTTTTTTTTTCCCCTTGTGTTGAAGTTACTTTAACCACAAGTATTGACCTGATCGGGGCATTGCATGTGCACTGATCTGCCGTTCCCAAGTGGCCGAAATGCATGGGAAGACGCTGGACTTTTTTTCATCTAGATTTATTTTATGATCTTTATTCCAGAGCAAGTCATAAAACAAAAAAGTCAATGTTGATGCTGAGCTCAGCAAAGAGTAACTCAGACGCATTAACAAGGTTAAAAATTAAGCGCCGTTCACACTCTTGCAACCGAATAAGACCGAGAGAGACCAGATCGGGTTTCAAGCCTTTTGCGACTTCTTAGGACCGGATGCGCTGCAGCGGAGCTGTTCCTAAGAGATCGCAAGAAGCCTAAAAACCGGTCTGGTCTCTCTCGGTCTTACTCGGTCGCAAGAGTGTGAATGGGCCTTTATACGAGTCACTGGCACAAAATGGCACGTACACATTAAGCTATGGCACTGAACTATTCACCACTGTGACACGCAGGAAAGAGCTACTGCCATTTCTACAAATCAATCACCCCCCGTCACTACAATACAATCCAACTACTCAGACGAGGCATTAAAGGGGCACTCAAGCAGTTTTTGGAGAAGCTACTTTTTGGTGCGATGGCGTTAAGGAAGTGCCAGTGAATGAGTATCTTCAGTTTTAGAAGGCAGAACCGCCTATTAATCACGCAGGAATAAAATACGTGCGGACTCTTTTCTGTACTTGCGAGGACCAATGAAATTATCGTATGTTTGAAAATTTTGGCGGCCTTTGTAAAGTTTCGCTAAAGAAACAATTTGCAGTTCATTTAAATATGTTGTGCATGATAATTTCAAAAGACGTAAAATATTTCTAGTTTAGAATACGCGATACTGCAATTATCGTTTCACAAACAAGGGACTACGGCCGGTCGGGCCGGTCGTGTCGGTAGCGGGGCGGCCGGCGAGGCCTCGGTGGTGGTCGTCGACGTGGACAGCGTGGTGAAAACTCATCGTTCCGCGTAAAAGCGCTATCCTTGACTGTGAATTTTCGTCGTGTGTCGCTATGATAACCCAGCACGTACTAAAAGGGAAGATCCACCTACTCGTGCGGCGATGTCGTGGCGGCACTCTCAAGACAGCAGAAACGCCCGTGCCGTCGTGTTTGTTTACTTCGACTACAGTGGTGCTTTCTAAGCATTTGTGTCCTCGAACATCGCCCGGATTTCTTATTTGGCGCATTTCATGCGTGTGCTCAAGTTCAAGGTATTACTGGCGCGTACCGTATAAAGGATGCGAATTTTCATGCGTTTTCGTCACCGGAGAGAAGTGATTAGTGTTAGCAATCCTGAACGCTCGCAACGTCCATCTGATCACGAAATCATATTTCTACGTTGCTATATCACTGCTAAGATTACACTGTCTTTTATAATCGTAGAAAAGGCGTGTGGCGATATTTGTACTATTGCAATGTCGTGTATTCGAGTCGTGATCGTCCAAGACGGCGTACTGCATCTTTTTATTTTCTTTTTTTCATCCACTGTACCCTGCAAGCCTATCAAGAAAAAATTATAATAAAGCTTTAGGCTATAGACAACTGTCTGTCTATATTCGGTTACGGCATTGAGTAGCAGTGCGTCCCCTTTTTAGAGGGGCTGCTGAAGCGGTCGCCGTGCTGACGACCCGCTGCGCTTGTTGCAGGTGTGTGTACGCGCGGCGCAGAGCGGTCGTTCCGGTCGCAACAAACGCAGTCGTAGGTACGCGCTCGTTGCACATGTCTGAACCAGCCTTTCCCCCGTCCTCCCGAGGCGAAAGGCAACGTGGCGACATCGTTTGACATCACGTACCAGAGGTAACGCTGCGATGTCAAACGTTGGTTCGGTTACGACTTGCCCCAACCGCAAATCGAAGAATGCCCGAAAAGGTCTGCGTTCCGCCGTCCTCGGAACCCGAACATGACTCCGAAGCGCTGCTATCGTCCACATCGCACGTCGAAGTGGCGTCATAGGAAATCATCCCCAGGTCGGCTGTCCGCCGAAGAATTTCAACCTCTAACGGCGTCAGGTCCTCGAGCGTAGAGAACTCCGCCATGATCGAAGCTCAAATGACAAAGAGGTTCGGCCGATGCGGCTACCTCGGGATCACTGCGCGACGGAACGTCGTCCAACGCCATTGGCCCGAGATCCTTTTGATAAGCGTGCGAGGACCAATGAGAGTGGTTTCGTTTTCGGGTGGATCCGAGGTTTGGCGGCCTTCAATTACATTTTTATTAAAGAAATAATCACCGTATGACTATATTTTTTGGTTTTTAGGGATACTTAGGGGGTCTAAATTCAGCTGTCATCATCAAAACACGAACTCAAAAACCACTTGAGTGCCCCTTTAATTAGGAAAAAAAATTACAGGATTACTGTTTAGATTAAAATTATGTCAGGTGATTTGCCCTCACCTCTTAAGAATGCCACCTTCTTCGGTGTCAAAGGTGGCCTGGGTTCTTTGTCTTTGTTGGCATTTGACGGAACTCCAGTCACGGTCCTCGTCAGCAGCACGTCCGAGCCCCACACGGACGTGGCCAGGTTCTTAACGGCCACACTTGCTCCAATCTTTGGATCCATGGCGTTGTTCCACGCCTTCTTCTGGAGTTGAACTCCCACATCGGTGAAGTTCATCTGTAAAACATTAAAAGAGGTGGCAAAACAAAGGTGTCTGGTGAGAACCAGAAAGAGCTGCTCTCCGTGCAATGCTGATTTATGCGAAGTGATTACTGTATTTATGATACCCTAGTGGAATGTCAGTGCAAACTGGAGCCCTTTACAGTTAAAGGAATCTATAAATATATGTAATAACAAAAGCAATCACTGCACGTGTGAGCACCAAACTATTTTTTTCTTTCTTTTAGAAAGAAGACATGTAAGAAAGAACAAGCAGCGAAATCCCATTTAGTACTTGGAACATATCAAACCTGAGGCAGCTATCCTGACTGGTCAGAAAACGGTTTAGTGTGCTAAAAGAAATGTAAAAACATTTTTAGAAAGTGGTTCTGCAAACATACTTATTTTGTTTTTTGGCATTAGAGGACAACATACCATATTTCCTTGCCCTATAACACCCTAATTTTCCTCAAAATTGGGTCAATTTTTGACGGGGTGTGACAAATAGGGGGGGGGGGGGGGGGTGGACGTTCTCAAATAAAAGCAGAAATGATGGTTTGTGAAACCACTGCATTGGAATTGCGACCAAGCTTTTAGATTGCAAGTGCGGCAGAGGATTTCCTGAGAACTGCTGCGACTACGGGCGCGTTCAGAGGTCGTGTTTTTCCGTTTCAGATAGTGTCGATGGTGCAAACGACGCCATCTGAGCGCTACCGAAAAGCACACAGAACGTAAAAGTCCAGAGCATGCTGCAGTCACACTCGTCGGCTCCGCAAAACACGCGATCCAAGCATGCGGCCTTTCTCCATTTGTTTTGGCAGCGAGTGAGCCAATGAAGCCTGCAGGCTCGGCGACCAGTGAACTTCCACGCATGCTTTCAAGCTCACATAAGCTGCCTTCACCTTAAGGGCTCACGCACCCCTTGGCATGTCGCATGTATTGTTCTTGGCTATTTTGCCATCGCTTACTGGTGCTTTTTGTGATGCTTTTCAGTTATTTTAGTTATTTTAAAGGTAAATGATGGTCACATATTTCCCATGGTTTCATAATCTATTTCCTGTTGTGGGAAGGTTGCCAAAGTGATAATTTGTCGCTGCCTATTTAAACTAAAAGCAATCAGAACCGCGCCGAGGGCACACCATGTGACCCTCACCACCAGAGCATGAAATGCTGGACGGTGGCACGCTCATTGCTAGGTAGCAGGAGTTGCCCCCTAATACTGAAGCACTGGATATTCATAGAATTCCTCTAGCGCTTTGCATCATACTGTCTCTGGGCAAAAAGGCAAAAAAGAACAAGTACATTTATGGCCCCAACATCAATGATACAAATACGGGAGGCCGTTGTTGATGCCGCCACTGATGTGCATCATTTCGCACGCATTGCTTGCACTGTGTCCCTGCACAACACCTACCAACAGACACTGGATCCATTTCACTTGTTTGTTGATTTCCTTAACTAATCTCCTTTCCTAATCTGGACATGAGGACACCGGATATAGTGTGGTTGCCTGCTGGCCAGGTTGTTTGGAGCTTTGGCAGAAAAAGTATGAGAAAGATGCGTATGCTTGCGCAAAAACCGCCACCCGAACGCATTGCACCCGCCGTATCGTGACCACACCAATGCTGTTGCTGGGTGTTTGGCAAAAAAGGTTGCTGAACCACATGAATTCACCTAAGTAACAAAGCAACAGAGGGCAGACTAAAAAACAAAAGGAAAGCTCTCTTGATACTCCAAAGACGCACACGTTTCGCTTGCACGTGCCTAACGAATGTAGAAAGAATTGCAGAAGTCAAATAGTATCATTAATGAGGAATGTGAGGCTTAAAGGGATACTGAACCGAAATATGGATTTTGCAAAATGAGGTTGCAGAAGCGTTGAACGGGACACTACGAACTCCAGAACATAACTCATACATCGATACCTTAAACAGATGGCCATACTTTTGGAAAAGAAGGGTGCGATCATGCGCGGTCTTTGACGTGATTGTCCTCCGGGAGAATTTGAGAATGAGGGGAAGCGGCTTGGCTTTTCTTCTCCTCATTTCGGTTCACCAGCTTGACGGGACGTAGCGAGGAGGAGAAGGAATGAGAGTTGTGACGTGCCTTGTCTCGTCAGGCTCGTCGGCCGTGTTCAATCGTGCACGTCTTTCCCAAAAATATGGCGATCCGTTAGAGATATCGCTGTATGAATGATGTTTTCGGGTTTCGCAGCGTCCCGCCTATCCGTCCAGCCTTGTTTTGTGAGCTCGAAATTTCGGTTCAGTATCCTTTTAAACCATTTACCCTATAATGTCCCATGAATTTGCACAGAATGCTATGGGAACAGGTCTAGATTACCTACAAAGTCTAATTCGCTTCTGAATATTTTCTACGACATTATGACTTTCATGCACTGGGTTGTGCCACTGCTGGTGTCTTGCTGCAACACCAAGGAACAATAATTTGTCATGATGGTGCCTAAATATATTCCTCACATGCAAATTTTATCACTTTCTACATGGTCAGTGATAAATGTTCAGTGCCGTTCAATAGGCCCAGACTTCCAATAATGACAACTTCCTGCTAACATAGTGCCTCCCATCCAGAAATATCTTATGAAACTAACAATTACTGAATCAACTCACCATATCACCCTCTTCAGAGTATGTGAGCAGCTCATATGTAGGCTCATTACTAAGAGAGCCTGCTGCAGCGGGTGCTTCAGCAGCCACAGGAGCTGCCGCTGGGCCAAAGGCTGCAGCTGCTTGTGCGGCCCTTTCCACCACAGGAGGTGGTGCAGGAGCTGGTAGAGGAACTGGTGCTATAGATGCCCTGACTTGTTCTGTCAAAAATGTATAACATTAATCACCACAGGGCATAGCAGTGTCACGTATTGTCTGCGTTGGTGCACTAAAAGCTGACAGTGGGACAATGAGCCCACAACAGTTCAATCAACCGCCCACCATCTTTGAGCAGCATGACTGCACTACCTGCCTACAGGTGCACAGGGAGAGCAGCACACCTAGCACGAGGCTGGCAGCTGATTGGTTCAGCCTAAAACCACTGAATGTTTCCAAACTATCGCATTCCATAGAACCCGCTTACTGCAAGCACACCGAGCTTTCTTATTGACAGTTGTTGGCCGTGGCAGAAGTGTGCATCATTATGCTAGCAGGAAGCACAGTCCAACAAATGTACAGGGTGTCTCAAAAAAAAACATTACAGGGTTTTTTTTTACTGCAAAAATAAACTAGGCATTGCCAAACGCTCTTTCTCTGCCCAAAGGTAGCACTAGAGGTCACAACCAGATGCCAAAGCTTCAGCCCGATCCGATACTTTATTCAAAAGTTATAAGTGATTTTCTGAAAATTTCAATGGGAAAATGGAGCCCATTTTTGCCCATTTTTCGGTTTTGGGTGCCATAGAGCCCCATGTATTCGAAAACTCCGTCGGCCGCCATTTTCCCATTGAACTTTTCAGAAAAGCACTTATAACTTTTGAATAAGGTATCGGATCGGGCTGAAACTTTGGCATTGGTTGTGACCTCTAGCGCTACCTTTGGGCGAAGAATGAGCGTTCGGTGATGCCCAGTTTATATTTGCAGTAAAAAAAAACCCTGTAAATTTTTTTTTTCTGACACCCTGTATATAAAACATCCACTCGCAGCAGGCTCTCGAAATCAGTGAGTAAGGACCACATGAAGGGTGTGTTCATTTTATCTCACGAGTTTCCTTCTGAATCTATTTCACCACATTGCCAACTTGTTTGCCTGCTCCGGTTGTGCTGCTGCTGCATTTCAGACGCTAGGCCTAAAACGCTCAGCCACTGCCTCACCTTGAATGAATCTCAAAGCGAGACGCTAGTCACCCAAACGTTTAGAACGAAGGGAAGAAGTTTAATCAAAACTAGCTAGTGCCAACGCCACGACGCTAGTGCCAGCGTCACGACAGCATTGAGTTGCTATTGGTGAGCTTTGCCAACAGTTTCATGGTCAGCAAAGGTGGTTCTGAAAAATCGGTACCGGAGCAATTCCGAAAACGCGCTCCAACCGCTTTTGCAGCTGTAAATCTGTGGATCCCTTCACGTTTTTTGGGTCCACTTCCAGTGTGAATGGGACATTAAGGTAAACACCCAGTGAAATCATTGAGTGACCCATGTAGAAATGTTGCACTTTCGAGCGATGACAACTCATAGATTCTGGGGACGCATTTGTCCCTGAACAGCACTGGCGGTTAACGTTGCTTGTTGTAAGGGAGAAAGGATGTTTGATGTATCTTTTCAATGTAGTCAATAAATAAGCTTCATCTGTGATCAGTACCCAGGCGAAAATCAGTCCACTTCCAGCTGGATTATGGAACCGGAAATGAGGCAGCCCAGCTGGGTTCCAGCTGGACTGCCTCATTTCCAGTTCCATAATCCAGCTGGAAGTGGACGATCTTCGCCGGGGTAATTACAGTCAAACTTCTGCTCTATACAAGACCATCAGCAGCAGCATTAACAGCACCCGTGGTTGAGACAGTTAAATGCTAATGGTGGCACAGCCAGTGTTGCCGGTTGCCAACATCATCAAACACAGCTTCCTGCGGTTGCCAGCAGCAATTCCTGAAAGGGTCTATTATTTAGCACACACCTTCTTTCCGTACCAGGGCCCTCTGGAGGTCCCTGTTCAGCTCATGGACGATCTGCAGCTCTTCTTTTAATCTTCGAACTTTGTTCTTTGCTTTCTTGTACTTCTCTCGAAGTTTCGCCATCTCATCAGCGTTCTGGGTAATGGCCCAAAAAAAAAAAAAAAGAGAATTAAGACAGACGCCCCCTACCATTATCAGCGACGCCCATGGTGATAAAATATAGAAGGGTGGAAAACATCAAAATTTGCAGACCAGGTGCAACTAAGGCCCATGCAGATACTGAAGAAAATGAGCATGCGACATGTGAAACGTTACTGGTTTCGCGCCTCGCTGCTGTTTTCGTTAGGCATAGCGTTTCTTCTTTTTTGCACACCGTCGTCGTTCATGGCACTCTTCATCGCTTAGCTTGTTGCATGCCATTGTAGACAACCTACGAGCGCAAACCCTCGCACTCTGTTCCTGGCTTCACGCGCTGCAAGCACGATTGGTGTGACGTGCCACTCGGCTCTCGGCCGCTGCAGCGGAGCGCGAGCATGAATGCTTGTGCTCTGCAACCAGGTTCACGCGCCATAAACATGGCGCGCGACATTTTTAACATTACTGTTACAACCACACAATGATTTCTGCGTATGGCCCCTTTCGATATCATCATCTGCACTTTAGCTTTTGCTGTCTTTCGTGGTACTATCACGATCAATATGAGTGCGAACACCGCTCCGCGTGGCTCGCGGTACTATCAGTGCCTCTGGGCGATTTCTCTTTGAAGTATAAGTGCACCTTGCAGTCGAGACATATCGTCTCTAGCGATCGCCGCACCACTCTGCGCTTTCGGGTCGTCTGCTAGCGAAAAACGGTCGCCCGGCGAAACCGCGAAACTGTTCACCAGTGATGAAGCGCATTTTTCGCTAGCAATGTGCGCCAGCAGAAATAACTTGTCTAAGTATTTTTAAGGAAGTTTTAGTAGATTATTTCTATGACTCTGATAAAAATACCCGATACTTCGCCGGCGCCTTGTAGCATGCATTATATTGTTATCGGAGGTATCGAAAGAATCAACTAAGACTGCCTATTATTTCCTTCGTGTGAGTTTTGCGAGAGCAAAGGATCACCAATAAGCAGAGGCAAGAAGTTAGCACGGTGCGAGTTTGGGTGATACGCTTCATCATGGAAAACAGCGCGAAATAAACGACGATGACGTGGAAGAAACACACAAAATGTCCTCGTCATTTTTTTTGTTTTTTTTCCCGTTTTTTATGATGAAGCGTACCACCCACGCTCGCACCGCACAAACTTCTTGCCTGTGCGCATTGGTGGTTCTTTGCTCTCGCAAAACTCGCACAGAGGAAATAATAGGCAGTCTTAATTGATTGTTTTGATACCTTCGATAGCAATATGATGCATGCTTTAAGGCGTCGGCAAAGTATCGGGTGTTGTTATCGGAGTAATGGGAATAATCTACCAAAATTCCTAATCAAAAAGATGACCCTAAAAATATTTATACTTGTTATTTCTGCTGGTGCACATTGCTAGCGAAAAATTCAATTCGTCCTTGGTAAACAGTTTCACGGTTTCGCTGACCGTTTTTCGCTAGCAGACGACCAGAAGTGCAGTGTGGTACGGCGATCGCTGGGGACGACATGTCTCGACTGCAATATGCACTTCTACTTCAAAGAGCTTTTGCCAGGGGGCACTGATAGTACCGCGGGCCACGCAAAGCGGTGTTCGCACTTATATTGATCGTGATAGTACAGGTACCCCCCCCCCCCCCACCTCCTTCCCTTCCCCCTGCAATAGTATGCCCCAGGTTCTTAGAGTCATAAAATTAATAAGAGTATTTCATTGAGTTAGCTGCTGTGCTTGGAGAAACACTTTGGACAGGTAAAGGTCCGTTCACACTTTTGCGACCGAGTAAAACCGAAAGAGACCAGACCGGTTTTTAAGCCTCTTGCGACTTCTTAGGACCGGATGAGCTGCAGCAAAGCTGGTCCTAAGAAGTCGCAAGAGGCTTGAAAAACCGGTCTGATCTCTCTCGGTCTTACTCGGTCGCAAGAGTGTGAACGGGCCTTAATTACTGCATTTCTTACCTCATCATCAGAGGCCCCAGCTGGCACAGGTAGGTCTCCACCCGCAAAAGCTGGATTTTTTCTTACTTCTTTGTTGTGCGCTTTCAAAATCTCGTCCCAGTTTGTCACCTGACCAAGAGCTGCATTGGCCTTTTGAGCCTGCAATAAGAGAAAGGACAGATGCCATATTAATTTTTCAGATGAGCACACTGATAACAATGAATGTGTGTGCTATTCTTTGCGAAACCTAATACTGTAAACGACTTAATTTTCGCGTAGACCTAATTTTTGTGAATTTCGCGAATCGCCTACAATTCGCAAAAAATAGGTCCCACAAACGATTCCGGTAAAATGTAAACACATTGGAATCTATATTGAGATCCCACCGAGTCGCGAAAATTAGAGCTCGCGAATTATTCCAAAACTTCAGCTTTGACCTCAATTGCGAAATATTGAGCCCGCGAAAAATAAGTCGTTTACAGTACATCATTTTGTTAAGCTGCTTTGACCACACCAATCAATTTGGTGTCAAGAAGTATAGAAACAAGCATAGGCCTCACATGTTTTTTGCCAGTATTATATGGTGAAAATGTCAGAATGAGACTATCTAACAAACACAAACTCATACTGATGGCCTATATATGAAAGATCTCGCACACCGAAAAGTGCATTCGCTCTTTAGACTGGTGGCATGAATCTTGCGCTTCATCATGGCAAGAGTATTCGCCCAGGATGGTTAGTGATAGCCAGCAATTGCAAGCATCAGTAGGGCACCGCATGCAAATCTGTGCGTATTATACTCGATGTTCCTTCCAAGACAGACAAACATATTAAAACAAGGGAACTCGCATCAGAGCACTTTCAATAATGCCTACAGCTTGCCCAAACTAGTGGCCACTAGGAAAAGGTTGCTTGTGCAATTAGGTACCTAATTAACAGAGATATCTTTGGTAACTTCAATTAGTAAAAATACATGTGTACCGGTTTTCCGGGTCATGAAAATGCGCCATGCCTGCAAAGATTTTGTTTCTTATCATCAGCTTTTTTGCTCCACCAACCCTATGCCGGCATCCAACATGGCGACCTTTTGCTACAGTAACCTTCATACACAATCCCAATCTTTCTAAAACTGACTAGTCGAGTGGTTTTTGATTATGCCCAGCAAGTTTATAACTGGAACTTTGTGCTTATGACTAATAATTAAGATAATCATGCAAAACAATTAAACAAATTAATTACCATAAATGATTTGTGCCCCATTAAATAGGTCCCTAGAGTGTGGCTAATATGGTGCCAACCCTATTTGTATGCAATTCATAGTTTTTACATTCAGCAAATGTTACTCTTATGTGAGACAGGGTGTTTAAGTACAGTTGGCTGCAAAATTTCACAGGACATGAAAGCAACAGCCGAAACGCACCGCTGCGCCGCCCCGTGGCCCACTGCCTGGTATCAAGACCCGCACATTGCGCATGTGTGGCCCTTCATACTAGCAGGCATGTCCTCTTCCAGGGTGTCTAGCAAATAATATTTTGAAATTCCCTGACCTTTCCAGGTTTTCCCTGACATTTTCAGGTGAAATTCCCTGACCAATGTAGAGGCGGTTAAATATATAAGACCATTGCAACACAAGACATTGAGCATTGAACGCTGTGGGGATCCCAAATACCTAAAAGTATTTGGGCATTTTTTTCACGCCTAGTCTCAAATGGGATAAGCACATCAGTTCTATTTGTTCTCGTGCTCTGCAAAGGCTAGGATATGTCAAGAGAACTTTAAAATCTTCAACTAGGGAAGTTATAATAACGGCGTATAAGACCTTGATTAGACCTATCTTAGAGTATGGTTGTGTGGTGTGGAATCCGTATCTAAAGGGTGATATTAAGCAGATTGACGCAATACAATCAAAGGCAGCTAGATTTATTTGTAATAGATATGACTGCAATTTTTCTCCTACATCTACCATGACTAACATAGGACTTATGCCTCTTGATTCTAGACGTGCTGTAGAACGGCTCAAGCTCCTACACAAAATAGTGAATAATAACTGTGCACTTAATCGGGAAAAATATGTTGGTTTTGTTACTGAATCACACACTCGAAGCTTCCGTCCATTAAATCTTGTACCGTACAAAGCCCACCTTAACTGTTTTATATATTCTTTTTTTCCTCGAACGATAAAAAACTGGAATAACATAAATGGATCAGTTCGTTGTCTCGGTTTTGATAGGTTTGTATTAGAAATACAGTAGGTATTCTGGTATGGTGCCTGGAATCTGCAATTGAAGTGTATGTGATTGTTTTTGTAGTCTTTTTTTTTTTTATTGCATTTTTCACGGTTTTCTAAGTTTTGTTTCGTATGTGTGTACAGTCGGAAACAAAAGTCCCCAGGACGCGCGAGCTGCGACTGTAGCGCATTGCTCTGCCATCTGCCGGCGGGTCGCCTGGTTTCGAGATCACACAAAAGCGCATGCGCGTCCTACTGTGCCTGCAAACGTGTGTTTTCCCGCTCTTCTGCGGCGCGGCCCCTAACTCGTAATCGGGCGCGTGGTACCGCCTCGGAGATAGCGCTTGCGACTGACGAGCGTCTGCTACACATTCCGAAACCGGAGATACAGCCTGCGGCACTGCATCCCATTTCGCTGTGTCAGCGCACCTTGCTTTATAACCAGTTGAGTTTATCGCTCAGTTGAGCTCCCGTGACTCCTTGTTTTATAGGTGCCACGTCAGTAAGCGCTATCTCCGAGGCGGTACCACGCGCCCAATTCCGAGTTAGGGGCCGCGCCGCAGAAGAGCGGGAAAACGAGCATGTTTCCAGGCACAGTAGGACGCGCATGCGCTTTTGTGTGATCTCGAAACCAGGCGACCCGCCGGCAGATGGCAGAGCAATGCGTTTCAGCCGCAGCTCGCGTGTCCTGGGGACTTTTGTCCCCGACTGTACATCTTTAATCGCTGGCATTTTTGAATGTATATGTATGTTTTCTCTCCACCCCTGCAATGACCTCATCGAGGTCGCAGTATTTTGAAATAAATAAATAATAAAATAATAATAATTTTGCACGGACTTGCATCCAACTTGCATATTCCGAAATATTCGGGTTCGTCCAGTCCGGATTAAACAAGCACTTTCTTGCCGACATCGTCAGTGAAGAGGCCACTTCCGGAAACACAATGAAAAGACGATGCTCAGCCACACACGTCAATAATCGAATGGCAGCATGGCCGCCAGATGAACACTTTCAGATACTTTCGGCTTAAGACTGGATTGGATTGGGGTCTGCGGCTTTCCTATTTGTTACTAAATCTAGTAGCTCTAACTAGATCTAGCCTAGTGTCGTGCCCTCAATCTCATGCAATCCAAGGCTTGGACTGGATTTGTTGGCTGTTCCCTCTGCGTCGGGTAGCATACTACATCGGGTGAGCAGAGTCTGCGCTCCGCTCTAAGCAGAATTTGTTGCCCATTTTTCTGCCCCCAAGTCCTCAAGTCTTTGCTCAAGGCACTCAATGGCGTTTCTGGCTCATTTTCCCTGACTGGGCTCGCTTTTTGACAATATCCTCATTTTTCCCAGTAACTAAAATTTCCCTGACATTTCTCGGTTTTCCCGGTCGCTAGACCCCTGGGTTCCGTCCGACATTGTCCGACGAGGGAAGAGGACATGCCTGCTAGTATGAAGGGCTACACATGTGCAATGCGTGGGTCTTGATACCAGGCAGCGGTCAACGAGGCAGCGCAGCGATGCATTTCGGCTGGCACTCCCATGTCCCGAAACATTTTGCAGCCAACTGTTCATATACACCCTGTCTCACATACAAGTAACAGTTGGTTAAATACAGCCCTGCAATTATATTTAGCGTCTAGCTTTTTTGCGGCTTCCACATCTCATGGGGCTCGGGCAAGCCAGCGGGCACGAAGAGAGTAACTAAATATCAGCGCACAATATTTAAACTTTAATGACGCGGAAACCTCCTCCACCTACAAGGGCGACCCGCGGTGCCGAAAGCACGCGATATGTGAAGTCTTTGGTCCCGGGCTTACTACTAATCAGAGGTGCTAAAAGCTTCTTTTTAGTTGAAATACAAAAATATAAGTGGCGCAAACCACTTCAATTATGTATGAAAGTAGTTTTTGATCAGTATTTTAGATCAGAAAAGAAACAAATGCAGTTTATAAAGTGCAGAAACAAGAAATGACCCGTCGACATACCCGCCACCAAGCGGTGGAAAAGGCGGCGCATACTAGAAAGGGGTAGTGGGATCAGGCACCGACGAGCGGCGAGCAAAGAAAGGTCCCGGATGTATGCGGCGGCGCTGCGGTCCAGTATACGGGCTCGAAGATCCGACCGGTTCAGAGCGTTCCACAGGCTGTCAGCGAGCAGGTTTGGCTTGGGGTTTGGCGGTACGGCAGCGCGAAGTGCCTCCCGTTCTGAACTGATCTTTACCCCGTGTTTGCTGTCGTTTGTGGCCAATGAAGTGTCATGCCGAATTAGTCTTTAATCGCGCAACAAATGCAATGAGAGTCGCCCTGGCCGCCCACTTCATACAGCCTATCCAACACATGCTTTAGTGGCACCCTCTGGAGCTGTCGACACGCAGTGCGGCAGCCGTGAACGTTCAATGAGCTCACTACCCCTCCTCTAGTTTACAGCCACTCAAGCAACCAGGGATGTCATGAAGGAAGTTATTTTCTGCTTGTTTTCGTAATTTTAATTTGCCTATAACTTTCAAAATAAAGCGAAATTCGTGAAAAAAAAACTTTTATCAAGTTACTACGTTCAGTGCGCTCAGGTTCGGTGCAAACTAAAAATCAGTAAAGTCCTTGCAGGGCCCCTTTAATATCAAAACTATAAATCATATACAAATAGGGTTGGTACCATATTAGCCACACTCTAGGGACCTACATAATGGGGCACCAGAAAATAATAAAAAACGTGAGATGACCAGGCGTGTTTTGAGACTTCTTCACAATATTCCCAGGCATGATGTGAATAACGAGCACTCCTCCGAAAAACCACAATTAAAAGCCGTGCATGCCGGCCCAGCCAAGCGACTTGTCAAAAGCAAAGCAAATTGGACACAAGGGTTTAGACAGCGTAAGATCAGCCTCCCAGTGTAAGGCAGACACTGGTTTACGCTGCAGATGACAAATTTAGCCAGTGCGGTACAAATGCTGCCCCAGTCTGCATGGTGTGCACCATGCAGTACTGACAACTACCACACCTGGGTACTGCCATGCGAGCTTTCGCTCCATATGCTCCGAGCTGGTGTGCGCTAACACACTCGGCCACCGATCTCCCCAACAGACTTGTCCTTTTCTCGGAGCAACATGGAATTTATAAAAGCCGAGCAGCTTCCTTGCCAGCCACTGTCTCGGCCACGCACTCCAGGTGGGTTGCCATATTGCAAAATGCTGTACTTATAGTTTCGGTGTCCGACGCCTGGCAGTGCATGTGTTACATGTGTTACATGTACCTACCAAACAATCCTGGAGAAGAGTAATTTTCAAAATGCTCAATAAAGGTTATGGTCTCTAATGCTTTGGGCACATATACCTTTCCATGTGTCTTGGCACTTTCTTTCGCTCCAGCTGCAGAAACTTCGGCAATCCTGGTGCTCCTGATGCTCTGGGCTTCTTTGAGAGCGTCTATAATATGTTTAAAATAGATGGAGAATGGAGGTCACGTAACCTTAAATACTGGGTAGCAAAAAAATGAGGACAAAAGCACAACGTCAACAACACCGCGATTACACGAGAGCATCAGCAATACCGCATACGTTTTTTTTTTCTTTTTTTTCTTTGGTGTATATCAATGAAGAATTAAAAAGTTTTTAGAATCCCCCCCCCCGGGGCCCGCCACCGCGCGCAAGCGCCCCCCCTTTTCCCCTTACTTTCAGGTGGGCAGTGATCGGGAGAGCTGATTGCGTATGTTGTTAACCTGCGGAATTCAGCGTTCTCGCAACAGAGGCAAGAGGAAAAAAAACAAAAACAAAAAAACGCTTCTACGTTTCTGCCGACAGTGGCTACAACTATAAGTTTAGGGTGATGCCACCCTTTGTATACTTCGTTGCACTTTATCTGCGAGCGAAGCCAAAGCTAGAAGCGCGAGACCAGCGCTTTCTGCATTTCTCCAAAGCTCGCGCGCTCGAGCGAAGCCTGAACGCACGGAGCTTCCGTGCTCGCGCTTCCAGTTTTGCCTTCGCTCGCACATAAGGTGAAACGAGGTATAGTACCCGATGCCGACAGCACGCGCTCACGGGTAAAGTACAAAGAAATCGACGAAAACAAAATGTAGCCATAGCACAGTCAGCACCACGAACGCGCGCAGGGGCGCGCTCTTTCACGTGCTTCTGGACAAAAAATAAATGTAAAAGTGGGACAAAATGGTCAGATGTCTCCACCCTAAGCAAAGCGCACATGAAGGCACCCTAGCTACAACAGATCCAACCCTAGACAAAAACGGTTCAGTCGTGAGGAAGAAGGTGCACGCAAAAGATCGGCGTGGGCCAACAAGCACTGTGGAGCGGTGCTACAGCAATAATGAAGAAATGAAACAAAACAACTCACCAATCAACTGCAGCACTACACCCTTGTAGTATTTCACCCCTTCGGGCGGTTCTTGATTCTTCAAGTTGATGTCTGCACACCAAGCAATTTTATATTTTCCATGCTTCCTCACATTTTCGGCTTCCTTGTTTTTTACATAGCCGATGGGAACCACCTCGGAAATGTCGTCGTCGTAGTGTACGAGAACAAAGTTCGACATTTTCGGGCAGCAGAGACAAGGTGACAACAGCGACGCGAATGAAAGAAAAGCGACATAAAACAAAATGGCGTCCTTGGATTTAGATTTGACTTCGAATCCGTTGCGTTTTCGGACTAGACCGCTAGACCGGCCAGTGGAAATTTTATTAATGACAATTCAATTTTCAATTCTACATTGAACCTATGCATTGAACCAGCCAAAACTGTCAAAACCATTATGCGGAGCCTACGGAGATGATTATAGGTTGTTTCACGCTATGGCTTCTCGTAATCAAATCGGTTAAATGGGCCCTCATGCTGTCCATTACCAAAAGGCCCTCTTGTGTGTGAAAAAATCCACCAGGTCGCTGGGAAAAGCATCTGTCTAGCCACACACCCATCATTTCTTCATCCATCCAACCTTTGATGTTGCACTGTACGATGACTCCGGGCGGAAACGGATCCTTTGGCACTGTTTTTCTTTTGAATATTAGCATTGGCGGGAGTTTCGTCCCGTCGGTGCAGCAAGCCAGTACCACAGTAAAATGGGACTTCTCATGGCCGGTCGTCCGGACCGTAACGGTCTTCTCGCCTTTTGCGTTCACGCTCCTTCCCATAGGGATGTCGAATGTCAATGGAACTTCATCCATGTTCACAATGTTGCAAGCAGCTACATCATGCTCCTGAATATCCTTCAGCACGAATTCCCGAAAGCTGTCGAGCTTCTGCTGAAAATCATCATGCAGTTTTTGGCACATTGTTGTTCGGGCCCTGATGGATAGGTGGTTGCGTCTCATGAAACGAAAACACCAAGACGGGCCGCCTGTTAAGTTGACCACGTTCATGTCTTTCGCAGTTGTCACGGCTTTCAGGCGCACTTGTACTGTCGAAAGTCCCCGGCCTTCGGCTCGCTGTTCCAATATCCACGTACGAAGACGATCCTCAAGCTGCGGCCAGCGCGCCTTTTTACCACGATCAGCTTTCTTGGTTCCTTTCATTGAACGCAGCAAGTTCCCAGCTTTCCGCCAGTCCCTGACGATTTTTTCACTCGCGTTGAATTCTCGCCCAGCAGCCCGGTTTCCATTTTCGGTGGCGTATGCAACAACGCTAAGCTTGAACTTTGCTGTGTAGCTCTTTCGCGTCCTGGACGGTGCCATGTTGCTGCAGTGCTCGACACAGGTGAAAATGCAGTAGGCACGTTCCAGGATGGCGGGGCACAAAGAAAGAAAAACAGATATGGCGACCGGAAGTTGATGCCGACCGGAAGTTGACGCCGGGAACTGTGGATTCGTGCGGATCCGTGCGGACTCCGAAAACGCTCGACCTGCCAGAACTGAGAAAAGTTGTATGTCGAGGGTTGCGTTTCCTGATCCTTTTTGTTTAAAAAGAGTCGCGCGTCAGCGCTTGAGATGCAAGAGATTCCACCGTCGACGTCGACGAACGAGATGCACGAGATTCCACCATCGACGCATATAAGTCGCACTGCTGTATAAGACGCACCGCCAGAAATTTTTGAAAAAACCCGCGACTTATACACCGGAAAATGCGATAATGCTTTTGCATAAAAACAAAAAATCATCCTAGTTTGCTATATGCAATACCAAACAAGTATGGTTCGTATAGGCGCGTGCCTTGTGGGCCTAGCACAAAAAAATGGCGGCGAGGAGCGATGTGCAGAAGGAAGGCGAGAAGGATCGCTTTCGATGGAAAGGAGGAAAACGTGGGAAAGGAGGAATTGCGCTACCTTTTAGTATATAGGGACCTTGTACCCGCTTAGGGAGCCTACATAAGGGGACTCCGTCTTAGGGTGGTGACATCTCTGACCACTGTTGCGAAACGCCAGCTCGGACAGTCGCCAAACCTGGCGAGCCGCCATCTTAGTCCCCAGGTTTTGATTGGAAAGTGGTGTACAGGTAGGAATTTCCACAGATTTTGTTGGTACTGTGACTTTTTACCTCATTTAGTAACTGTCAAGTTGTTCTGTGATGTATGCCGATGCTGAAACTAAAAAGTGTGCTGTTGGGGCTCATTCATACAGTAAATAGAAAATGTTTTCTAAGGGTGACCCAGAAAATCTTGTTAGTAACTAAAATGTCCCGCAAAAATCGGCAACTTGACGTAGAAAGTAGCAACTTTGCTAAAATAAGTCTTTTACTGGTCACATCGTTCCATGAAAGTTTCAAGTTGCAACTCTGAGTAAAAAAAAATATAAAAATGGACTCTGTGGGGATTATCCTTATTCAGTTTTATCTTTTTTAATTTTTTATTCGACTTTAAATTTAGTGAAAAAATTGGACTAATAAAAGACACATTTGAGGAAAGCTGGAACTTTATACTTCATGTCGCCGATTTTTGAGGCCCGTTCTGGTGCAGAGCTATAGTCCGTTGCAACTCAAGAAGGTAGGGCGAGGGTAAGATGGGCTGGGGAGGAGGAAGCAGACGGAACACTAAAGAGAGAAGGAAGTTTCCCCCTCTCTTCTCCAGCGTTCCGTCTGCTTCCTCCTCCCCGGCCCATCTTACCCTCGCCCTACCTTCTTGAGTTGCAACAGACTATAATTAGCTAGGATAAGAACGGCAATGGGGCTTTTTAGTCGTGGTCATGCCTCCAGCACGAGATTCCCGACCTTTGATAACGCTTTGCATCTCGTGAAGCTCAATCTAAGATAGAATTAAGATAGATAGGAAAGCTGGTGAACATTCACAAACGTGAAAAGCAGAGGTGTTTTTTCTCTACATTATCAAAGTTCACTTAGACTGAAACCGAGATAAATGCGGCCACCTGTAAAGTGGGTTTTCTCGCATATAATGACCGATTTCATTCTGATCATTGTTTGGAAACTATGGACGCCCACATAGTCTCGGAAGTTTTAGAAAAAAATTCTTAGTTCCAATTTTTTGCATTTGGCTCATTTAGAGAAAAAAAATCTTAATAATAAAGCTGCCTAGTCACGTCCTGGGCTAGCACACACACCTCCTAACTGCACCAAAGGTGCGGTGTTTCAATACGAGCAACTAGTGCAATGCCAAGTTTCGTCAGTCGCATGAGGGCGACATGTACCGGGCGTCCGAAAAATTAGTTAGAGTACTAAATAGGCCGCAAAAGATCGGCGACTTAGCACATAAAGTTACAACTTTCATAATGTGTCCTGTACTGGTTACATTTTCTCACTGTGTCCTGTACTGGTTACACAAAAAATACATTTGTATAAAATTCACCAGTCACATTTTTTTTAAAATTCCTATATTCTTTTTACAAGGTGAGACTTGAACTTTTAATGGGAAAATGTGACTAATGAGAGATGTATTTGACGAAAATGAAAACTTCATATGTCCAGTCGCTGATTTTTGCGGCGACGACTCCATTAAAGTGCAGAGCCTAACTTTCTTTTAGTACACTCGGGGAACAAAATGCACAGTGATGTGTTTATTTTGAATTAGGGCTGAACATATGACCTAATCTACATTCCCTACAATCCCTACTATAAGAAGATTTTTGTAGGGATCTACATTCCATACAAGAAGAGGTAGAGCACATATCTGGTTTGCTTAGATTCTCCTGTGCCAGAATATTATGAACTTGTGCTGAGACAGCAGTTGAGCTATAAAAACCCAGCTCAATTGCATATTTTAGTCAGGTGCTTTTACTAAACTACATTGGCAAGCAATACAAGACACTTTAGTATTATATAATAAATGCATACAAAAGTTAACAAACAAAACATTAATTAAAGACTTAAGTCAGGTGAACCTCAATCCAGAACTGAGCATTGAAACCAACTAGGCAGCACTGATTATGAACAAATGTTAAACAGTGGCACACAGAATAACACTATATTTAGTTACACATCTCTATTTGTCTCTTGAGACAAAATCTTTGAGCATGTTGCACAAACAAAACATCAAAATTGATCAACATTTACAAGAAAAGAATATTACTAATGCAGAAGATGGCACAAGTAAAAAAAGAAAAAAAAAAGCATGAGGAGACAAGTAAATGTGAGACGGCGCACTAGTTTGTGCAGGCCGTTTTAATCCAACATTTGGGAAAAATTATTTAAAAACAATGACAGTGTACACAGCGCGACATTATTAGCGTGAAAAAGCAGTTGCCGGTTTTCACTGTTTCACTTTGACAAATAAAATGCTATCACCAAAATTACTTATGTAGGGGAAAGGGTTCATTTGGGCATCAACTCGGGCAGCAAACATTTGCGTCTCTTAATTCACTGTCCAAGCAAAATGCAAAAAAGCGCCGGTGGCACGTTTGTGCTAACAGTGTTGCGCATTGTACAAGAATGCAACCTGCTACACTGATGAAGCATGCTGAGCATCCAATACTTAGAAAGACATGCATGGCACACATAACATGGCACACACATTCTAAAGTATGAAGACGGGCAATAATAAGAGCGTAAAATAGGCAGACCGGGTAATATTTCCAAGAAAGCAACCTCATCTCTTACTGGTGGCGACAAGTACCATTAAATTGCCATATCACTGAATTGAGAAACATGTGTACCCTTAGTGCTAAAACACACCATTCAGCGGTTAATTCAAGTTTGCCACGGCACATGTCTTCTCGACACACTTCTTACTTCCTGTTTGTGCTGCTGTCACAGGTGAACCCTGATTTACGTTTTGACATAATTTTTTAGAAGAATCTTCTCCACACGAGCTTTGTGCATGTCATAGCGTCTTTACTGTTAAAGATTTGTGCAGGAACTTCAGAATGCTGGCAAATGGACGTCAAGATGGCATCTAGTTCGGCAAAAGCCTTGATGTTCTCTTCACACTCCTGACGTATTCCTTCAGATGAATCGGACTGCTGTGCCGATTGTTACCATCTGACACTAGGACACCTTTGCACACCTCACAGTTGCCAATAGACTCCTTGCTGAACCTAAGAAAAAAACCTCCCAGGTAGGCCAGAATGTCACACTCGACTGCAGTAAGTTCACACACGAACAAGTTCTCCAGCTCTTCAGACCTTTGGCTGACATCTTGCACCTGCTTCTTCAGGGCTCGATCGAGGACGCCAGCCAGGTGCACGCTGTCGTCAACATTGTAGCTCGAAGGTGTCAGTGCATAGGGTAGCTGCACCCGTTAAGGAGCTCGTTAGAAAGGCGCAGAACGACAGCGGTCGAAACCAGAAGCCCGGCCTGCAAGCTTCCAATGAGCAGTTGCTCCCATGTTCATCCGTGTCAGAAAGCCTGTTGGCGGCTTGAGTTCACTGTTCGCATCAAATGCAAGAAAAGCATTAGCGTTGCGGAAGGTATGTGTGCCCCGTCGGCAGTGGCTCACACACTGCGGAAGGAAACACTCAGGCATTTCTGCTCCTCACGCCTCTCTTGCTACCTGACTTCGTTGCGAACGACTTGGCAAAACATGGCAGCACGAGCCAGAGAAGAAACACGGTCTGACGACAGTGGTGACCGTCGAAACCGGGCGGTCTGGGGTCCAAGATGGTGCAGCACCTTCTGGTGGGCATGGTGACCTAGGCAGGCAACACTGGACGGCGGTGGGCTCTCGGGTAATTTCATTTAAACACCACCATGGCACACAACACTAATTAGACCCACAATAGTGCCGTTTCCCATTCTTGCAGGAGCAAGGAAAAAGCGCAGTGCAGTATCTGAGGGTGAAAAGGATACCCCAAGAATAAATATCAGTTTATGGATTTGATATAGATTTACCAGGCATCCAAGCAGTCGGAAAGCTTAAATCTTTCTGAAAAGTGCTTGTTTATCTTGACATGAGACTTCACTTTGTCTTTGCTATATACCTTTGAAGAAAAATGGCGTATGGACTCACATTGCAGTATAATTGGTCTAACATTTCCCATGCTCTAGATCAGCACATCAGCATGGCATCCTTCTAGAAACCCTGCCTGTGGCACTGTCACATAGCATGATTTATGAGAAAAGTTGCATGCTTTTAGCATTCTTTATAATCAAAGCATTCTTTGTGTTTTTTCATAACCGCAAAAAATCCGAGATGATGCAGGGATTAGGCATACATTTATTGAGTGTCATTTTACTTAGCTAGAAAATCTACAATATAAAATTGCTGCAAAAAATTGCAATTTCTAAGCTTCTGCCTCAACCAGAACATACGGGGTTGTGCAGCTATATATTTTTTTATGCTGAAATTGGCACTTTTGAGAAAAATACCAATTTTGAAACACTTCCGGCATGCAAACTAGACCCCCGTGTGAGCGTAGCGTCCACGATACCATGTTTTGAAGCAGGTTAAACTTCATCTAGGGCACCACTAGCCCTTTCGTTGGTGTTAGTTCCTCGACCTCGATGACATAGGTTGTTTGCTGTTCTTCTTCGACGCATTTCCACGGGGTAGCTTGACATATTCCTTGCTTGAAGTACAATTCTACAAGGGCTTTGAAGTTTCGAAGTTCGAGGCATGGCCCACCTTGGGAACAGTGAATGAAAAGGCAGAGTACTCTACTTGAAGCCACTTGTGTCTACAAATGCCACACAAATATATTCCGAGCGCACCACAAGAAGGTACGCGGTTTCCTTCCACATACCTTTTCGAACCATTATGTTGCAGCCAAACACTAATTGCCAGCAGCAATGAAAGGGCTGCCGTCTGCAAAGAAATAACAATAGGTTCCCAAATCATATTATTCGTAAACTTAAAATTGTTAAACAACCAGTATTAATTATGCTTCGTGCCAGCAAAGTTTTTATGTACTTAACACTGAAAAGGTAGGAGAAATAACCTTGCCTGAATCCAGGATACAACTGTGGTGTTGACTCCAAGCTCCCTGCTGAAGTAGTCGTCTATGAGGTTTTGGAACTTTCGAAGGGTCCCACGAGATGCGACACACTTGGGGAACTGCAAGTGCAAACGATTAGTACTTTACCTGAAGCCATTTGCCATGTTCATAAACACTTTGCATCATGAGAAAATACGCGATTTTGTTCAATGTATCCTTTTGAAGCAATATGCAACGATCAAACTCCAAAAACAAAATTTATCACACAGCTTGAGATTTATTCACACCACACGAGCACTAAAATTCTTGATGAAAAACTATGATATATTTAATGTGCAAAAGTTATTTTGAAAAGATTCCAGGTTTCCAAGAGCTTAAGAAAGGAGCTTGTGACCTTCCTTCAAAAAGGCCTGACCACTCCGGATATCGGAAAAGCACTTCCCCTTCATACCCTAAGCGAGTATTAGCTCGGCATTGCTCAGCATCTTCTGGGCCTCCTTAATTTCGCCTTCCAGTTGCTCGTTTCACTTTGCTGGGACCACCGGAATCACCCTGACTTGCAGTCTTTGCAGGTGGCTCCACCAAGGCTTCTGCTTCTAGCCTTTCTATTGCTTGCGGGATCCCTTCACTACTCTAATTGGTTCTTGGTTTAGGTGAATCGATTCCGGACTGCAGCCAAACCTTTCTAAAAACAACATTATAGCCCAAAGGCCATTGATGCTGGCATTTGAAAGACTGACTTGCTCTTGCAGCATGTGTCGGTCCTCGCAAAAACCTATCTCCATGTCAGCATTGCCATGTGAGAGGGACAGAAAAGCTTTCAGAAGTGCTCGTAACAAAGGGTACTTGAGGGTCCATCCTTCAACCTCTGTTCTAAGATCTGCCAAAGGTCAACAGAGAGATGACACGCCTGACAGGTACACGGGACGATGCCGATGTCCGAAATGTGGGCCCAGTATGTCTGAAATAATGTAAGAAATTTTCCTTCCTCCACAAGCAAACAAGCCCTTTGTAATACAAGAGTCCGGAAGTATGAGGGGAAAAATGGTGGAGGCTCTGTCTCTCCAGGAGTGCGGTATTTCCGACAATGTAGTGCTGAGAACAACATAGGCAACAACATGCTCTGAAAGTCTCCTACTGATCTGGGCAAATGGTTTGTTCGGAGACCTCACTATACCCTTCATCTTGCCGAGGTAGCTTTCGAAACCAAATGCGCTGAACGTATCCAAGGGGCCATGAACAAGGCACTCTTCTGCCAAGTGACCACCTGTGTGGATGTTATAGAACAGCTGCTCAGGTCCATAGAGCCTCCCAAACTCTCGCACAAAGTAGTGAAGTTCTTTTGCATAGGCATTGTAACGAATATTCAAAGTTGGTAATGTGAGAATTTTTTTTGCCACATGAACAACAAGGAAATGTTTGTAAAGGTCTTTTGGAAGAATCCCCTTCAGGACAACTGGCCCGAGGTAAAGAAGAAAAGCTCTGAATTCTTGTGGCCTTCCATCGTTCCTGCTCCTCGACACCCCTTGGCTTCCGCTGGAAGTGCTGAGGAAAGCGTGGTGTACAGCTGCGAAGCCTACTACTCAGCTTCTGCTTCTGAGCTCGAGTCAAACGTCTGCGACCACATATTCAATTCCTTAGCATACGGCGCATTATGCCAAGGCAAACTAAGTGCATATAATCCAGGGGGAAGAGGTTCACCTTGTCAAAGATGAGGGAGGTAAATTGTGTTGTGCCGGTGTGGTGCACCGGTGTTGTGCCGGTGTGGTGCGCCTGATCGTCTTGTGATCGAAATGACCCGTCAGTCCTAAGTGGTGTATCCAGCTCGGGGGAGGTCATTCTTCGCTCTACGAAAAGGCCATTCATTGGGGCCTCTTAGTAGAGCAAAGAGGCCATTCGGCTCACAACCGATGTACCCATTGTGTGATTTGATCCTTTTCACAAAGCTGCGTGCTGGAGCATCGCACATCACAGCCGTCAGTTGCTCGTCACTGTGTGATCCTTTGTGCTAGAGACCACCCTGAATGAGCTCCTGCGTCTCCAAGAGGAAAGGTCCCAGAAATGCTTCAAGGTTGGTTGGCTTTCCCCTGCCACAGAAGAGGCTCGTGATGAATGGCGTCGAGTCGGCACTGTTCGTCATCCTGCAAAGGGTGGGCCAAAAGCCAACACTCAAACTCTTGAAAAGAGGCAGGCCGTTGATGTTCGTTTGTAGGGTAATCTTTGAAGGGGCAGCTTCTCGACAGATTGCCTCGATAATGCCCTTCTTCAGTCCGAAGTGAATGAGATGCGCTGTCCTACTAAAGGAGTGCTCTCCGCTCGGTGCCTAAAATTGTCCGTGCATCTCTAGGCACATCATGCCCTAGCTTTGTAGTACAGCGGTGAAAGCGTTGACAGTATTATTGGACAATCCACGTGGTCGTGCAGCCGTCGCTAGCTCCTCAGTGGCCGAGGGCACAGGTTCCAGCAGGAACGCAGCCGTAATGCCAGCACGTGATGTACTTGGTGTAGCGATAACGCATACTAGGCGTATGTGTGCCGGAAAGAGGTCAGACGACGAACTGCGCGCTAGGTCATGAAGGAACCAAAAAGCCTCCGTTTATTGAGCGGGCCGATAATATACACTCCCGGGAACATCACGTGGTCATGACGCTGGGCGGACGGGCCAGCGATAACAACATAGGCAAGCGACAACAGGCAACAACACACTTGGCACGCTTACCATAGGGTCTACATGCTGCTCACAATCGTCACCGCTGTGGCCGTCACTTTCCTCCATGCTGCTGACGTCTGAAGCGGTGATATCGCTACTGCTTTGGCACTGCTGCTGGCATTGGAGCTGGAAGAGGTGCCACAAAAACTTGCAAAAACTGGGGGCTGCGAAAGCGACTCATGAGCAGGCAAAATAACGGTCGAAGCGGATACAATCTCTTCCACAATCTCTTCGCACTCTTGACTGAGAGTTTGTGCTCTCTTCCACCTGGAAGCCATCTCAAAAACTCGAAACGTGCTAAAGAAAACAATGCGTTCACAACACTTTACTCGGAGTTGTGCCTGAATTGAGGTTCAGAGTCGAGCACGGCTCAAGGAAGGACGGACCAAAAAAAGAAAGCAAAATGGAGGCACCTCCCAAATAGCGCAACTCGCTGGTTTGGGAATGGGGTGGTACCGGTCTACCGGTAAGATCCTACTGGGGCGACACTGGAGACTCCCCGTGGGGCGACAACGTGCCAGTGAGAATGCCAGTCACTGGCCCGGACTGTGGACCTATCGACACACTGTTACACTGGATGGACAACCTTGTCCCAGTTACCTGCCAGCGTATATCCCCAGCGTGCTACCTGTGGTACAGTAAAACACCAGAGAGTACCAGTGAGTGCCAGCTTATTTGTCAGTCAGTGACATCAAAAGCCAGCCTGCTTGCCAGTCAGTGGGATTATGCATACCTGGCACAGAACCACAAGGATAAGAGTTTGATCTGGTAGGCATGCCTTTTTATGCCTTCTCTGCGTCATGCTCTCGTCTGAGCTTTCCTCTACGGTCAGTCTTGGAACGGGGACCCTTTTTGGTGGATCTTGAACTTCTGCTTTGGTCTCTGGAAATTATGATAAAGCTTAGAACACAAACATCGTACAAAAACCGTAAAATAAACATGATTGAATTTTTGTTCCACTTCCAAGGGCCGGAACCTGTGCAGAGTAATATCCGGTGTCCTCCACACAGTCACGTCAGAAGGCTTTGTAGAACGTCTTACTGTAGAAATCCACGGTGTCTGTGGGTTTAAAATCTTCAATATCACTAACTGATATTATATGTCGTGTGTGGGGATCGTGGTCCTCCAGAAATCTAACAAGAGCATACATGGCACGCACAAAGAAAATGAAAAATCGCGTATGACCTTTGGCTTGAGTATGCAAATAGGTACTACAAAAAACAACAACAAAGGATTTACACAGCAAGATCCAAATGAAAGGACAAAACTACTTGGAGGAAACGCACAAATAACAAGGACGGAATAAAAATGAGTTCCATAAAAAAATATGCACAAATGGCGCAGAGGAACGAACGCAAGTTCACAAGCTATAGAAATAAAGGAAACAAGTTACTAAAGCAACAAAACAACTACAAAGGTGACTTTCGCAAACGAGTTATATGTACAGAAAAAACAAAACTGAATTTCACAAAGAAAAAGATGGATGCTAATTTTGCAGAGACATTAATGCATACAACTTTTGCAAGAGGAACACCGGATTGAAACCAGATGCAGGACACAAATTACCTGGGTTACCGAAGAGAGCACAAAAACCAATTGAGAAGAAAAATTTACTTAAAATCGAAAGAATCGAACACGAAGGACAACAAATTTGGAAAGAAAAAAAAAGAGTGCTAGAGACGAATTTCGAAAAACTACCAATGCCAGAAGAACACAAGCAAGTTACGGACGGGAACACAAATGGGTTACGGAAAAGAAACATATCCAAATCAAACTGTGGATAAGGCGCTGACGACTTCGCCGAAAAGGACAGAAATCCGGAGAACAGCTCTACAAGGATGCAAATGAGTGGTTAAGTGATGAACAAAAAGACGCTTGGGAGCAGAATTCTAAGGCAAGTTACGGCGATGACAACGTGGACCATACATTGAAGTAGACAGCGCATAACAATATGCATTTCGTAGTTCCAGAACTCCGCTCCAGAAAACTTCTTTTGGGTGAGAAAAAAAAAGGGAAGGATGCAGATAAATATTTTTGTCTGTGTTTGTATGTGTCACGCAGCTCATCCTTCACATCCCTGGACATCATCGGGTCTTCCGCAGGGTCTTGTGCAAAAGAAGCTTCGCTCTAGCATAACTTGGCAAAGGTTGAGAGCTACGGTCCCTGTGAGCCAATTACAGCGACGGAGCGTAGCGAGCCCTTCACAATTGGGCGTGCACGCCGTCGTTGGGTTCTGTTACGTGTACAACTTCTGTTATGTGTACAACTCGGGCAACACCACAATTTGACTACCCAGTCATGCCATGGCTATAAGTTTCAAATAGTCTCCCCTCATGCAAATGCAGGATGGCCAGGGCAGCCGGGCCATTCTGCACAAATATGTGCTACGATGCAACGCACAAGGAATATAAACACAGCCAGGAATATTATTATTTGTATTCAGCATTAGCAAAAAAGAACTTTCTTCACTATTTTGATAAAATTCCCTGACAAATAGCCATTGTGCTTGCCTTGCTTGCTAGGAGTTACAGCTGCCCTTCCCATTTATTAGGTGGTGGCTTGCGCTGCATTCCTGCAACATTATTCAGCATTGCTGTGCCGATCCGCGTTCGTCGGGCTTCGTTATACACTGCCGTGCCACTTTCAGTTCATTTATAAAAGGTAGCCAACTTTTTTACTGTTTCCCCTGATAATTCTCAGACTTGACCAGGTGATTCAAAATTTCCTTGCAATCGCAAGTTTTCCAGGTTGATATGCACGCCAAGAATAAGTGAAAGCGCAGCCGGCATTGCCAGCCAATATGCTGAATGAAAGCCAATGTGCTGGCAGCACAACATCACCGTGTTGGTCGTCCCTGGCATGTCATTAGCTAATCCAATCAAGCGCAGAAAGTGTTCCATGACCGTTCTTCAGCTTTGTCTATCTGTATGCGCTTCTTTAACCGGCAGCTTTTGTTTGCGCTCTGACTGAATAATTTTTTTAAAATTTGTCCTAGCATACAAAGCAAGCTACAGCCAACCGAACCAGTTCCTGAAGCTATATGTTACCTAGCACCTCCACAGTTGACTCTTCTATATGTTATTACAGTGCGGCATGAGACGAGGTAAGCACAAATTTTTATTAATGATGCCTAGCTCGCTATTATTTTTTAAAGAATTACAAATATTTCCGACAGCATTCACTCTTACCTTCATGAAGCCACCATCGGTCTGCGAGTGTGGCGTGCGTACATTCAGGATACAGAGGGTCCGGGTGCTGGTGTACGTCGATGACATGTCTCATGATTGACGTCCACTTGGCAAGTACCAGTGCGCCGTCGTCGCCACTGGCTTGGGTACACCAATACACGTGTGCCCGAACAGTCTTCACCCATTTGTTGAGAATGTCGTTCCGTTTTGTCTTCCCTGCTACGGCCATCTTGCTCCCAATGCCTAGAAATCGGAAAACATACATGCATGGCAAGCTGACTAACCACAAATTTGACATGACGATTTACTAATTATATTCAGTATGGGAAGTGTGCAACACGATGGTTGCACTACGGACAGCTCGTACGGAATCTCTTTGATGGGAAGACGAGACTATTGTGTAGGCTTCACGCGGAACACAGAGATGACAAAAATGAACTGCTGCATTGTAAACTGTGTGAATAATTACGAGGATTGTCCACTGTGATATAAGCTTCTGTTTTTCATAATGCCCAATCCTTCAAGCAGGCCTGTAGCCAGGGGGGAGGCCTGTGACCCCCCAAAATTCTGAGTTCCAAAAACTTTGGACGCCACTGGCCGTAGTTGCCCTTGGAGAGCTGTGAGGCACTGCGGTAATACCCCAAAAAAAGCTGCCCCAACAGTAAACTAGCATCTTTAGGTATGAAGTTTTTCAACTTTGAGCTTTGTAGGCTGCTAAAGTTTTCTTTACAGCAACAACTTCACTCTGATGTCAATGTGATGATACGACCAACCTTACAATTTGTCGAGCATATCCCAAACTTCATTGCTAGAACTTTACTGTGACGTCCTTCCTCGCCGCGGGGGCCAGCAGCCAATAGACGGCTCGTGAAGTTTTCTTTACATTGAAATTTGTGTGACCAGCATAGGCAGACACAAGTAAGCAGTTCGCCAACCGTAAAAAAAAAAAAATACTCCCCCCACCAGAATTGCACCAACCTCAGTATAAAGTGGGCATATTCAAGTCACTACATTTGGAATGACACTCTTACAGAATCATCTTGGAATAGTACATCATGTAACCCACATGTTGCACTAGAGATTGTGCTGGGGGGAAACCATGACAGCCACAATACAATTTCAACAAGAAAACCAATTTTGTGTGCATGGCGATGCACATTAAAGACCAAAATGTGCATAGCACTAAAGGAAAACATATAGTCTTAGGTTATCCTCCCACTTAGCAACTGTTAGAAGCTTGCTGAGCTAAACTCCCTTGAAAAGTTCTCTGTCAGTGTGCAATCACTCCTCCCAAATGGCACATGCAACATATAGATAACAGCAACTTATCCCCTATCACCCGTACCCACAAACTCAACTATTACCATGATTAAAAGCTGTCTTCATCTCGCTCTGCCACAGAAGCGCTGACATATTCCACTGCTTCTATATTTACTTTTATATCCTTGTCAAGATGTTGAATTCATGATGTTTTGTTTCTGGTAGATCGAGTGTTTCGTTGACCTCTTTAGAGGCAGCTGGCAGGCTCTTGAATAAATAAATTATTATTAGCTGGGAAATATTTACCTTTGGCAATATGCCATGCATCGAATCGGTGCTTTGTGTCTGGTTAGTCGTTCCTCATCAGTGCATTGACTCCGAAGTGTCGGTCTGTCATGAGCACATGTGGGCAGAACCCACAGCCCTCGAGGTAGTCAAAAGAACGCTTGAGGCCCTCCGTCTCCATGTGATTACTGGACTTGACCTCTGTCGACTGGTGTAGAAGAAAAAGATAACAAAATTTATATCTCAATTAAGCAAAGCAGTGACCAAGAAATTTTCTATTTAGCCAGTTTTTACCTGAAGAACCTCGAAATGGAGGATCTTGTTGACGTTATACTTAGCAGTGTGGCCGGGGGAATCAGCACGACCATCACCTGCCAGGTGAAGTCTGTGACCTTTCATCGCTGTCAGAAGGGTAGTCTGTTCTGCTTTCCAGACCTTTGAAATGGAAATATTGAATGTCAGTCTCAACCACCGAATTTAACCAACAGTATTGTAGGCGCGTGTGTTCACCTTTGCAGCAGCAGGGAACACCAGACATCTCTGGACTTGGAAGAACAGGCTCTTATGGATGACAGCGATGCCTATGGAACTCAAGAGGCGTAGAACTTGTGTAGGGCTGGCCCCGGCATATGTAATCGCACCAGGCAGGAGGATACTCATGAGTGCCTTGCCGTTTACTCTGGGCTGATTTTCCCACACAGTGATGTGGCCCCGTACACATGTGATCACAGCATGCAGAAGAGTCCCTCTCCTGTCAGTTTCGTTTGCATGGGGGCTAGGCATTCCCTGCAGACGGAGAACAGCTGCAGGAGCATTGAGAGGCAGACTAGATACTTGTTTTCCTTCACGGGGTCGACGGTGTTGAACTCTCTGGAAAACAAAACAAGTAGTACATTATCAGGGTGTCTAGCAAATTATTATTTTGAAATTCCCTGACTTTCCCAGATTTTCCCTGACAATTTCAGGTGAACTTCCCTGACCACAGTAGAGGTCGTTAAACATAAAAGATCATTACAACACAAGGCATTGAGCACTGTGAGGATCATTTTGCACGGGCTTAATCAAACTTGCATATTCCGAAATATTCGGGTTCGTCCAGTCCGGACTAAACGAGCACTTTCTTGCCGCCAACATCGTCAGTGACGAGGCCACTTCCGGAAACATGATGAAAACACGACGCTCAACCACACACGTCAATAATCGAATGGCAGTATGGCCACCAGACGCACACTTTCGGATACTTTCGGCTTAAAGAGGCCCTGCAATGACTTTTTACTAATTTTTAATTTGCACCAAACCTGAGCACACTGAACGTAGTAACTTCATGAAACTTTTCTTTTCTCGAATTTCGCTTTAGTTTAAAAGTTATAGGCGAATTAAAATTACAAAAACATGCAAAAAAAAACCTCCTTCGTGACGTCCTTGGTTGCTTGAGTGACCGTGAACTAGACGAGGGGTAGTGAGCTGAGCGAGCGCTCACGGCTGCCGCACTCCGTGTCGACGGCGCAAGAGGGCGCCACTAAAGCGTATTGTGGATAGGCTGTATGTAGCGGGCAGCTAGAGCGGCTCTCATTGCATTTGCTGCGCGATTAAACACTAATTCGGCATGACACTTCATTGGCCACAACCGACAGCAAACACGGAGTAAAGATCAATTCAGAATGGGAGCCACTTCGCCCTGCCATACCGCGAAACGACCAAACCGCCAGACAAAGCTGCTCGCCGAAGGCCTTGGGAACGCTCAAAGCCGGTCGGATCCTCCAGTCCCTACGGCCGCAGCGCCGCCGCGTACATCCGGGACCTTTCCGTGTCGGCGCCTGATCCCACTACTCCTTTCTAGTATGCGCCGCCTTTTCCACCGCTTGGTGGCGGGTATGTCGACGGGTCATTTCTTGTTTCCGTACTTTATAAACTGCATTTGATTCTTTTCTGATCTAAAATACTGGACAAAAACTACTTTTATAAATAATTGAATCAGTTCGCGCCACTTATATTTTGTATTTCGACTAAAAAGAAGCTTTTAGCAGCTCTGACCAGTAGTAAGCCCAGGACCAAAGACGTCACATTTTGCGCGCTTTCGGTACCGCGGGTCGCCCTTGTCGGAGGAGAAGGTTTCGCAGTTTCCGCATCGTCCGGTTAAAATATGACGCACTGATATTTAGTTACTCTCTCCGTGCCCGTTGGCTTGCCCGAACCCCAAGAGACGTGGAAACCGCAAAAAAGGTAGACGCTTAAATATGATTGCAGGGCCCCTTTAAGGCTTGGATCGGATTGGGGTCTGCAGCTTTGCATTAGTTACTAAAGCTAGTAGCTCTAACTGGATGTAGCCTAGTGTCTCGTCCCGAGTCATACCAATTCAATCCAAGGCTCGAACTGGATTTGTCGGCTGTTCCTTTTGCATCGGGTAGCACACTCTACATCAGGGGGTGGTTCCCGTTTCGACCCATTCCCAATACAACCTTCCCGTTTGTACCTTCCCGTTTCGACCCATTCCCAATACAACCTTCCCGTTTGTACCCTACCGTTTGGACCGGGATCAAAACGACCTTCTCGTTTCATCCTTTCCCATTTCGCCCTATCCCGAAACACCTTCCCGCTTCGGCCATCGTTCGTTATAAGTCGGGTCGGTTCGTTTGTATTGTTCGTTAACAGTTGATTAGATTTAAGCGTGCAGTGTCTGTTCTCCTTGCTCACATCACTTCTCCCTCTCCCGAAACAACCTCGGAGACATGGCACCGTAAGATACACGCTAGGTGTGTCAAGGAGGGCTCACGCGAACATTTACAGCTTCATCGACCTGATCAAACTGGATGAGGCCTTGACAAGGATATCGCTGCAGCAGCTTGCAAATGGTGGTGCCGTGCGGGCCAGGTGACCGCCGCGAACTATCACAATTGGAGTGTCGCCTTTCTGATGGCGCGATTTGCCTGCTCGACTTCCTCAACCAAAGGCGATAGCATTTTGTGGTTTATGATTTTTGCCTGTGTGCGCGACGGTTCTGTGTTTGAACTCGTATGAAAATGAAGTCGCTGTCATATGCCCGTCAGCCTGTCTGATTCATTGCTTTTCAAAATATCCCGTTCACTATAAGGAAGTTTTATAATAACGTATACACGCGCTTTGGGTAACCTAAAAATAGCGGCGCGATATAAAAACTTAGGCAACGCTGCTTTTTGCTTACTCGAAGTGCTTTCCTGCGTTATTCTAAGTAGGGAGTTTTTGTAGACAGCGTTTCCCCTTTCGCTAAGCCCTCCGCAACGAAGAAGTCCCTACTGCGCCTGCGCGCCGATGGGCTTGACTGTAGAGTTCTGGGTATCGTAGCGGGTTGCGGAGAGCGTCGCGTGACGGCGAAAACGGTCTACGAAAGCTTTTGTTATTGTACAGAGCGCGAGACCGTTAGCACGAACAAGCGATTGTTGGTTTTAGCTGTTTGACTAAAAAAAATCAAAAGACTGCCTTTAATATTATTAGTGTGTTTGAAAGTGCTCATCTGGGCCACTAAACTAAGCGGTAAAATTTGGTACCTTCTAATACCATTTGGAAGTAAAATTTGAAACATCGCCAACATCGTGTTCGTGGTAACGTTGTCGCGCAGTGCACATTTGTAGTTGTAGTACATTTGTAGTTACACATTTTGGGGACCATCTTGAAAGAAACATTTTAAGTGATTCAAGCAGAAATATATTTCGCTGAAGCTTGTCTTAACGTATTGTATATTTTAAGAATACGTTTACAAGCAAAAATATTTCACAACATAACTGAATAGCCCGCCTGCACCTTTGCATTAATTGCATTATCATGATTTCGGGACATATTCTTAAGCAGAAAAACTGCGCAAACCAGGATTAGAACGATGGACACTTTTCGCGAAGAGGTTGAGATGTGCGGGGCTTTACACCAACGGGTTCAAACGGCAAGAAATCAAACGTAAAAGATGTCTTGGCTACGGGTTCAAATATGAAGGGCGTTTCGGGAACGGGTTGAAACGGGAAGGTCGTTTCGGGAATGGGTCGAAACGGGAAGGGTTCAAACGGGAAGGTCGTTTCGGGAATGGGTCAAAACGGGACGGGTTCAAACGGGAATGGGTTGTTTCGGGCTACACCCACATCAGGTGGGCAGAGCCCGCGCTCTGCTCTAAGCAGAATTTATTGCCCATTCTTCTGCCCCTAAGTCCTCAAGTCTTTGCTCAGGGCACTCGATAGCATTTCCGGCTCATTTTCCCTGACTGGGCTCGTTTTTTAATAATTCCCTGATTTTTCCCGGTAATTAAAATTTCCCTGACAATTCCCAATTTTCCCGGTCGCTAGACACCCTGATTATACAGCCTACTAAACTCAGAAGCTGTGTTTCTTGCTATTCGCTTTATGCTTTGTCCTATTACTTGCTATTTGTGGGCCCTCTATTAAGACCCCAAAAATTCTAGCCTATTCATAGCATAAAATTATGGCTTTAGAGAAGAGAGTGAGCACTTACTCATCAGGGCTTCCATCATCTGTGATCACGGAGTTGTCAGACCATGCACTGGCATCTGATGTATCTGCCTCATAGTCAGCATTGATGGAGTCGTCAGGTCGGTAGCTTCTGTCCAAGGGCTCCGCAGGTATATCCTCAAAGTCACTGGAGTCGCTTTCCTCGTCGCTGGTGTCCAAAGGTTCAGCGTCAGTTTCCAGAAGTTGAGGAGTGACATCCAAGTCTATAGTCAAAGGGCTTGGGATTCTGCCACTAGTAGGCGACGAACACTACGGCCGTGACTGCCCGTCGTTCCCTGCAGAAGTTGCTTCGGCTGGTTGTTGATATCCAAAGGCACCTGTCTCGTCTCCCAAGGGACTCTGTCTCGCCACTTCGGAAACAGACTGACCCTCAGGACAAATATCATGGTGTACCAAATCTGCGAGAGAAATGTATTCAGTACGAAACTGAGTTATTTCATTTCACATGAGTAAGCATGTGACATATCTAGAGACTGTAGTACTTCAATGTTTCTGGAATTCGAATTTTATACTTTGTTCGTCCAAGGGCGCCCAATGAAACAATCTCCTCGATTTAGCATACCGTGAATCCGAACAAAATACGGAGAATGCACGCGGATGTATTAGGTGCCACATATTTTTAATACTATGCCAGAATCCTTACTTGCGGTCGCATCGAGGCAAAAACTCAAAAGAGCCTTACGAAATTTACATCAGTGAAGTTTGAGTGCGAGACCATTTGCTATTTCTTCCAGAGATGTGGTTTTCCTGATATACGGTAGAATACCGTGCATCTGCCCATTCCACACTAAGCGGCCACCCCCAAAATTTGAAACGCCTGAAAAAAATATGCAAAGTACATATATATGTGAATTGATGACCTCACATGCGCCCATCCCCTATTTTTTCTTGATTATCTTCAAATTTTGAGTGGGCGCTTGCTTGGTATTTTACGGTAGTATTGTATTGAGCGGAAGAGTTGCCGTCGTTTTGTTTATTGATTCCAGATACATGGTTTTCAAGGAGAGAGTTTCTATTGTTCTGCAGTCTTTTTGTTGATTGATTCCAGATTTATGTTTCCCAGGATGTAGTTTATGCTGTTGTTCGGTTGCTTGAATGCATGAATTCGACGATGTATGAGCACTTTATTTGTATTGCGTACTGAATTGCCACCTACCCTGCCGAGCCGGGTACACAAGCCCTTGAGGCTTACACTGGCTCGTTATTGTATCTTTTTGGAAATGTATGTGTTACAAATAAAAATTCTATTCTATCCTATTCTATATGTAAAGGCACTGCTTCCACGTACCTGAGGATGTGGTTGACGGCTGAACTTCAACAGGGGTAGACTTTTCTGTCTGCTTGCCTTGGCTGGCGTACCAAGATTTCGGAGTCTGTGTACCTGGCGCATAAAAAAAGTACTTTTAGGATGCATACTTTAATTAAAACGAGTACTGTGCACATACCTTTCGTTTGGGTATCTGGACAAGCCTGGCTCCATGTGCTGCACCTGGGGGGCCGGCTGACAAATAAACATGGAGCGGCACTGGACTTTGAATGCTCTGTCTCAGCAGATGCACTGAATGATGCCTTGCACAGCCCAGGGTCATCATGAGAAGAATCGCTGAATGACAGAATGTCCGACGCCGCTGCTGCACTGCTGTCCTGTAAGAGTGGAGCATCACGCGACTGTATAGTGACACTCCACATATAGAAATTTAGGTGAGAATACATACCTGACTAGAGCATTCTGCACCCTGTTGGATGCCAGCAGGTGCGCTGAGCGATGCCAATTCCAGTCCCGCAGCAGTGGCTTCTCTGTTCTGTAAGAGCGGTGCATGATGTGACTGTATTTGCAGGTACAGGGCACACCAAATGTAGCAATACAGTGCAATCCACTTATAATGATACTACATATGACGATGTACCGCTTATAATGATTAGCTTCTAGAGTTTGCAGACTAGAAACAATCGGTTTGTAGTCCAGATACAACGATGACTGGTTATAACAATTGAATTTTTGGGTTTTCTCATTATCATTATAAGTGGATTGCACTGTATAGACGAGAATACATACGCCAGAGCATTCTGCACCCTGTTGGATGCCAGCAGGTGCGCTGAGCGATGCCAAGTTCAGTCCCGCAGCAGTGGCTTCTCTGTTCCGTAAGAGCGGTGCATGATGTGACTATTTGCAGGTACAGGACACACCAAATGTAGCAATACAGTGCAATCCACTTATAATGATACTACATATGACGATGTACCGCTTATAATGATCAGCTTCTAGAGTTTGTAGACTAGAAATGATCAGTTTGTAGTCCAGATACAACGATGACTGGTTATAACAATTGAATTTTTGGGTTTTCTCATTATCATTATAAGTGGATTGCACTGTATAGACGAGAATACATACGCCAGAGCATTCTGCACTCCAGTGGATGTCAACAGGCTCCCTTGGCGACGAATCATGGGCTCCTGTGCCTTTGTCGAAGACATTGTCAAGTGTGTCGTGTGCCGGCAAACCGCTGGTCAGTTTCCTAGGCGACACAACTGTACCTTGGTCTCCATTCTGTAAGGGCAAGCAATATTTTATAGACTCCCTTTGGGAGGACACTCGAAAGCCTAAATTACAGACGATGCACAAGCAATAAGGTAGAAAGTTGGGCTAGTTGATAGTTGTCATACATAATAATATAACACAGCGCAAAAGGATATAAAAGGAAGAGATACACCGGATAGAACAGAGCGAAGTTCCGGTGTGTGTCTTCATTTTGTATCCTTTTGCGCTGTGTAATATCATGATGCACAAGCATTTTCGGGCTCGCCTCAGTTGCGAGCGTGTACTGGCTTTACTTCGAATTTTGTAAACATTGAAACCGTCTACAGCAGGGGTAGCCAAGCTGGCAGTGCTCAGGAGCTGTACACAAAATACTTAGTTTTTTTAGAGGCCCAATGAAGGATTAGGGTTGGGGGTATATGTTGGAAACATTGCTATTTTTAGATGCTTTAGGTAGCCGTTACCTCGCTGCAAGCTATACATTGTTAATGTGCTGGAAGCTGGGCTCGCTCGTTTCCGCTCGCTCGCAACACTCATTTCTTGTTTGTAGAATTAGTACAGTAAAGGCTATGCTCCACCACCAAAGAGGAGGACCAGGTTACGTCAGTGCAAGCCATGTATAGTTCAGCTAAAATATAAGAATTGTGGCTTCAAAACCCAATCGGTGTTTTTATTCAACTCCTGTCAGCCAAATGTTTTTACCAAGAAGGGAAAGTTGATATGACACCGGTGCTAGCTACAACTTTATACAATTTTTCAGTGGCACATATGCATAGTGCTGTTAGCTGGGTACTGCATTAGACTCCTGCATTAATTGTAAAAACAAGGCCCATAAGCAAAGGTAACTCACAGACCAATTTAGGGCAACATTTACCGCAAAAAGTATAGCTGCCTCAACCTGGCATGCGGTGAGGCGTGAAGAAGTTAACAAATTTAAAAATTGAGTGTACAGTTCCCTATGATTTTCCCCCTCCTGTTATTTTTTATGCATTTGTTAGTCATTTTTAAATGCTCATTGGTAACGAAAACCACAGCTTTAAACCCAGTAATTCTATATGTCATGTCTTGCACTTGTTTTTCACTGTAATGTCTTCATGAGCAAGATTAGTTGTTCGTAGCAACTATTTTAATTTTGGAGTCCCAGATCACAAAAGAAACACTCGAGAGAAGCAGTTTGGCCACCCCTGGTCTATAGGGTTTGTAGTATGGTTAATTAAAACAGACTTAAACATGTTCTGTAATTCAATGCAGCTCCTCTATGTGGATTACTTAATTTCGTAAAAAAAATTAGGATTATTTATATGGAAGGAAACTTTGTAAAATTTCTGAAACAGATTTTATTTGTTTACAAGTGTTTGACAGGATAATGTTAACTGTTTCCTGACTATTTTATGGAGTGCTACACAATGTCTCGCGAACAAGCGATCGTCGGTTCGTCCCAGGGTGTCATCGATCGACTAGCACGATGTAAACTATTTGTTTGAGGCACCAGAGTAAACGGTAAAATTCGTTGAATAAAATTTAAAAAAAAAAGCGTAGATCTGTTTGCGCTGTGTCGTGCGATATAAATGATTTTCACACTGGATGTAAAGCACAGACCAGTGTTGTTGTTTCATCTGAAGTGCGCGCGAAGCAAAAGTGACAAGAGCAAGCTCCGCCTCTGAGCGACCCGATCTCGCCCGCGAGCAACATGCCCGTGTTCCACCTTCGCTCGATCTTCCGCTCAAAAGATCATAAACGACAGCAAAGACAAGGTCACCGAGACAGGCATACGCCGCACACAACATGACATACAAGAAGTAGCCTGGGAGACAACGTACCCACCTTAGAAAGAATAAATGCATTTTGTACAGACGTATACTTTGTGAAGCAATCATGAGGCATGGTTGGTTGGCATACTTGTTGCTGTCGTTTCGGTGTCTTGGAATGCCATAAATTACAGGAGCTCGCAAGAGTGCACATACTAGACTAGAATACGTACCAGGGTTCGACGACGTTTCACCGCTGAGCCGTCTGCTGTCGGGGAAGCTGTGCCGCGTGCGAAGATCGACGGCACGGCGTCCGGCTTTAGCTTCGCATACTTCGTTGAGAAGCCACTGTCGGCTAGCACACGCATATTTCGCTCGTAACATTCGGGCAAGAAGTGATCAGAACAGATCAGTATCCTGGCAGTTGGCGACAAGGACTTCTCGGGGTCCCATAGGTACAGGGCGTCCGTCCAAAGTTTCCGCCGTTCATTGTCGCCAGGAAACCTGTGGAACAGGATTCCTGGGCTATTCAGCTGGTAGTTAGAACAGCCAGCGACACAACACCGGAGCCTTTGCCTTTGCGCTTTTTGCCAGCCATCGCAAAGGCACACCGGGAACAAATCTACGCGCCTCTTGCCTAAATAAAGCATGTAACAACGGGAGATCAACACGGCACAACGACACAGACGCAACCGGAGACTCCGCGCTCGTGGCGCTGAGCGCTCGCTCGCAGATCACGTGGACACCGCCGCCGAGGTAGGGTTGGAAGAGTTGGTAGAGTCCGAAGGTAGAGTGACCACGCTCGGCGCGAGCGTGGCGCCGCCTCTAAGATATGTACCTCGAAACGAAAAAACGAAGAAAACACCTGTGCATGCTATAGACGTCACTGACGGCGGAAGCAGATCGGCGGAAGTGCAGTGTTGGCTGCGCCGCACGTTCCCCCTATAATTAGCTGATATTGTTACTTTTGCGCTTGTACGACTTTGATGCAAAATTTAATAAAGATTTAGACGGAATTCAATCCAATATTTGTCTTGTAGCCTTTCTAGATTATACTGAATAGAATTGCAATGTTTTCTCGGTAGCGAAAATTGAGTGGAGTTGCCCTTTAAAGAACCCCTGAAAAGAAAAAAAAGTTTTTTTAAACAGTCTAATTGGGACCCGCATGTCAAAAAATTATTTTTACCTGAAAAAAACAATTTTAGAGCAGTACTGACGGCGCGAGACGAGATTTAGTCGGTAGTCACCTCCTTTCCACCCTTTCCACTTGTTTTCTCTCGGCATTTCGGGCGCATGAAGGATAGGTGGATTGGCTTTCCTTTACGTTGAGGTGGAAAGAGCAAATGGTCATCTTGTTGAGCGAATGAGTATTCTGTGATGTCATGGACTTTGCGTGTAGAATTTCAAATATCGCGCCGTCAATGTTTCTCTAAAATTTTTTTTTCGCATAGAATTTATTTTTTGGCACGCGTGTTCCAACCAGACTTTAAAAAAAAAAAAAAGTTTCTTTTTCTTTTCAGGGGCCCTTTAAAGTAGGCCTCCCAGGCATTTTTGGGGTACCAGCAGGGCTTTTGAAGCATTTCACTAATTTATTCTTGACCAATTCCATATCAGGGTCTTCATAAGACAGAATAACTGCAGTAGGGACTTTTTTATTAAAATAATTGAATACAATCACTACATATGCCTATTCTCAAATAAAACCCTTTCAGCCAGTTGCCAAAAAAAATAGACTAAGTCACAGGTGAATGTTTTTAGACTCGCCAGTCGCCCAGAGTACGCGAGTTGTTTTCCTTTGAGGTGGAAGTCAGCTATATTACCATACCTCTACACCACCTTGGGAATTAACCTTCCATCTAAGGTCACACGGCCTTTTAAAAGTTAAAAACACGTTTTTCAAAAGATCAATATTGCACGTGTTCATGACAAGCACGGCATCCCTGCGGTAGTCGCCCGTGTTGGTGCTGATAGATTTGGCCTCCCAAACTTGACCTTTGCTTGTTAAGCTCTGCGCGCAAGGGTGCAGCGTGCCAGGGCCTGCTTTTCTTGAGCCCAAGGCAGAGAGAGGCTTGTCCAGGACATAGGTCTGGTGTTGGTAGCTTTCCTAAAGCTGATGGCGCATTGATAGCGTTTTGCATATGTTCCGGAAGTTTTTCACTTTTAAGGCCATGCTTTTGAAGTATTGGTGCTTTGCCTCAAACCTCATGCACCAGAACTGCCGGGGGGCCCAAACTTGGAGATAATCCGAGGGTAGTGCACCATGTAGTGCAGTTTGACAGTTACACTGGCGGATGGATACAGGTCATGGTAGGTGCGAAGAAAGTCTTGGATTTGGTCTTCCAGGTATGGTAGAAAACCAGCTGGAACTTCATTTGCTAGTACCATGTCCACAATCTCGCGATACTTCAGGTATAGATCCCATTGTGCGTTGACCTCGGAAATGTTAGATGCAAGCAACTGGGGCAGTAGCCAGAAAAGGCACCACTTTTGCGAGGCGGTGCCCTTCAAGGCACTATAGTCCTTAGCAAAGTTAGGGTCCAAGTTGTCAAGCATTATGATTGACAGTTGCAGCTTTTATTTTCGGTGATGGGGGGGGGGGGAGGGGAGGGGAGGGGAGGGGGGGAGGGAGGGGACACACCTAACCGCCACTGTTTCAGGAGGTGTTACTCCACTTCTTCCGCACTCTGGATGAGAGGTCCATTGAAGTTTGACAGCAGTGCACATATCGTGAATATTTCATCAGCAATGTTGGCCATATTTAATGGCAGTGGGCAGCCAAATATATAGAACTCTTTTTACGACTTACAACTCTTTCTACGTGTACCCTTGCCTGATCCACCTTTCGAGTGCAGATGACATTACTGCAGCTCATTTTTTTTCACCTGCAATCCTGAATGGGGAGATGTACAGCTTAACTCCCACTGGCAGGTCTGACACATTGAACCTTTTATCCACCATTACTGTGTCACCGCTTTCTAACATGTCGAGCACTCCACTCTTTTCAGCAATGGCTCGGTCACTTGTGCTTCCACCGAGCCAATCTGACACAAATGAAATGTAACAGTCAGGCTTGATTCCCACTAGACACCTCATGGTGTTGAAGTGCTTGTAACTGAAAAATGTTTTCCTTTGCCCATCCAGGCCGGATGGTTTCTGAATTTGCACCTCGTTGAAGTCTAACAGAATACGAGTGTCTGGAAACTCACAAAAGCATTTAGGCATGTACTTCTGGAACTCGTGGAGTCTTGGAAAACGTTGGATGCTTTTCAAGATGTCACTGAGCACTAAAATTCACTGCGAAAAGGTGCGACTCAGCATAGACTCTGGCAGTCCAAAGTTCTGGGCAATTTCTTTGCAGGGCATTCCTGTTCTTAACCTTCGAGAGTCATGAACAGTTGTTCCTTGGGCGTTTGGGCTCGCATGTAGTTTCCTTTCCAAAGTTGAGGATATCTTGCCTGGACCAGGTCACACAGGTTGTAAAGTAGGTCGCACATTGGTAAGCTTGTATAGTACAGTACCTTTTTTTTACGTTATCGAGGTTCAGCACCTGGTTGTGCATTTCGATGCATTTTTTAGCAATATCTTCATTTTTGTGTTGTGCTTTCTCTAACTCGAGGCTCATGAGCTCATTTTGCTTTCTCTCCCATTCGAGTTCTTTTTCGAGCTCCCTGACCCTGCTTTGAAGAATGGCAAGCTCTTGATATGTCTCATGAGATACCCAGCGTCGAGCACCCGACGAGTGGGAGATTGTATTCAGGTGCGACCTGGCTCCGAGCCCTGTCTCTTCCTCTTGCACCACCCGGTGTTCCTTTGTCCATTTCTGCAGAAGGGCCAGCCTCATTCGTAGCAGCAGTAAAAAGAGCCTCGTCCTGCAGAGCAGAAGACTCGTCCTCATGCATCAGCACACGAGCATCCTCACTGTTTGTGGCACAATTTTTCTTGTTGCACACGCTTGAGGTTGCTCATTCTCTGTTCTACCTGCGACGAAAATAGAAAGGTATTGCATCAGTAAAAATATAGTCACGTGCAGCTGAAGAATGTCATGTCATGTGGAGGTATTATTTCTACGAGCATGGTGTGTTTACAAAAACAAGATGCCTATGTTGACTGAGAAAACCAGGCTGTACCGCTGCAGTGCATTCATTTGCAGACGATAGTAAACTATAACATTCATTAGGTTGTATATCGTAAAGCCTGAAAATGCCATTCCGACGCACAGAAACAGTAAGAAAAGTAGCTGACATGACTACGACTGGGCGGAGCGTGAGCTAGCCCACGCTACAAGTTTCGAAGGATGACTTTAAAGAGCAGTCGCTCGTTCTACGTACGCACGTTTAAAAGCTGCGATCCCGTGCCTGTAATTTCGGCTATCTTGCAGCTTAATGCACAAGGAATAAATCGAGCCGGGACAGTGGTACTCCTATCTGTGAGCCAGCTTTCGACAAGCACACACATGAAAACAAGTCAGCATTTGCATACCGCGCGTTTCTTTTTTCTCCTGATTAACGACAGTACCAGTACATTGACTGGTCCTTTTCGATGTCAGTTTCGCATCCCGTCGCTTTGCTGTCCTGCTGTAACGCGAGTGCGCTGGGTCCGGTGGTGCCCGGTGCTGTGTAAACAAACACGGACGGAGCAAAGTCCGGGAGATCTTTGAATCCTGAAGGCTCGCCTCCGCCGTAAAAGAGAGGACAACAACGGCGCCTTAGAATAGCTCAGTCACTATACGTTACCAATCAATCAATCAGTCGGTTTGTTTACTAACCTCCGGCGAAATGGGCGCTGCAAACACGGGAGTTAGCGGTTGGTTGCCAAGTCGTCCCGTCGGGGTTTTGTCGTCGCAGCGCTTGTATCCATTTGGCACGCTTTCGAGAATATAAAGACGCTGCTGGAAATCTAAAAAATCGTTAATTTGGAGCATTCTTGCTGCTATTTGTAGAGCCCAGATCTGCGCAGTGGTGAAGCATTGTGGCTACCGCAGTGGGACTGCCTAGCCGAACAGCCACGCCTAACTGACTGGCAGAGGGAGAGCCCCCAAAAATGGCACCTTTTCCTTTCCTACCCTCTCAGAATTGGCGCATGCGCAAAACATTCTCTGTGAAAGAAAGCCTGTAGTTGTGACAATGCGAGCGGAAAAAATGGTAACCCAAGTTTCACTATTAAAAGCGAGATCTTAATTTCTATTCTTCTGATCACATATATTAGTTACGTTATTAAGGTATCGCTGCAATTTACGCACCGATATTAAAACATGCCTGTAAATGACAGCTCTAACTATTTACCAAGTACCCCAAAAAAATGAAACGTGAAAAGCCAACATTAGAGCTTGTGGGCGGGGGACGGCCGCCTTAAACATGGAACATTCTAGAAAGATTTTGTAAAGTTTCGAAGCAAAACTCAGTTAACGGGGTTCCTTCCTCGGTGGAGAGCAAGCAGGAGACAGGCAAATACTTTTAACATTTTAATACTACTGGCTGGAATGGTCGCCGTCGTCGGGTCGCTTACTGATGGGCTGTTCAACAGGTCGACGGGCTGCGTCGTTCTCGGGTGGCTTGTTGGCTCCTCATGGTCCGCAGGCCAATAGCTCGGGGGTGGATCGAGAGGATTCCTTCGTCGGTCATGAACAGGTCAAGGGCTGGCAGCTCTCGGGCAGGTTACGGGCTGGCGGCAGCTGTCGGGCAGCTCGCTGGTGGCGTTCTTGGGCAACGGCCGTCCAAGGCAGGCAGCCTTTTTGGGTGGCTCCTCCGTTCGTCGTCGGTACAATCTGGCCCTGCTCCCGCGTGCCACCCGCTCGTCCTCCTTTTCCTTCGGCCGGGCTTCTTTCTATCGGTGACCCTGATGGCGCCACCACCGTTCCCCCGTGACGACACATTTCGCCACTTCCACACGCCGAGATCCGTTCTGAAGGTCAATCCCGCGCCACCATCGGCCCACACACCCGTGATGCGGCTCCTTACAATTTTAAATCTAAAATAATTATGAACTAAAATCCCTGTACTTGTGAAAATAAATGATAAAAAGCTAATTTTGTTTCTTATTCTAGATTCTTCTTACGCTTGTATGAGGAGTTACTGCACTTTCTCCTCAGGTACTCTTTCACCGTCTTCGACGATTCCCCAGGAAATTTTGCAATCACGTGATCTAAAAAGAAAACGAAACAAAATGAAGAAACTAACTATAAAACAGTCTTGTATTCACTCTTAGATTTACTGGGTATCATATTTTCCAGACTATAACTAAGTCCCACTGGTGTATAAGTTGCTCATACTATATTAAGACGTTTTCACGAGAAAGTTTGCGTAGAAGTCGCGCTTGTTTTGGAGATCACAGCGGCAGCGCGACGCTCCTCCGCCGCGTGTGGGGCCACCACAGTGCCGTTGCAAGCGGCGGGCGGCGTGTAAAGTTGGCATATGGCGCGCTGAATCGCAATGCGTCGCAGCGACCCTCTTTCGGCCAAGTGACAGCCACCACAGTGTCATTGCGAGCGGCGGCGCGTAAAGTTGTTGTACGGCGCACTGAAACGCGACGCGTTTGGGAGTCACCACAGTGTCGCTGCGGCAGACTTTCAAGTAACTGGAACGCACCGCAGCGTTGCCTGTTGCTGCAAGCTTTTCCGCGCTGTCGCCGATACAGTGCGAGAACACGAAGGCAAATGCAGCTGTTGCCACATTTGGCTTTGTGTTCTCACGATAGATAAAGGCCCAATAGATAATGGAACACATTGGCGGCCAGTGGCCTTCAATCTGTTCATCATCTATCGTGTCTTTAGCCCTCCTTGGCGGACGTCGGAGGACTTGCTGCAGCCGCAAGAAGTTTTCACGGAAAAGTTGGTATACAAGTCGCACCGTCGTACAAGACGCACTGACGGAAATTTTGGAACAAAATGCGACTTATACACCGGAAAATACGGTATACTTATTCTTTGTGTCCACTTAATTTTAGCATACATGGGGACCAATGATCAGTTCGTTGCAGAGAGTGATAAGTAGCCGCTGCAGAATTCAGAAGATAGCATCTCGGTCAGTTCGCAAACTATTAAGCCTGCAAAAATACAATCCTTTATATTTGGCTAGAAGGTTAGGATTGATGTAGCGGAGACAATTTTTTTAAACATTGCCATCTATTTTGTATGATAATTCTGGGTCTTCTCTAGAGCAATTTACTGACCTATCAGGTCTTGGACTGGCTGTTTAGGCAGAGATCCTTTTGCCACAGAGCTGGAAAGGCAGCACTCTGCCAAGGTGCCACTCCCAAACACCATGACAGCCAGGTCCTGTGTGTACAAAGACGCTGGCTTCCCCTCTAGCTCTGTATGTCAGTTAGCACGATATCACCGAAGTATACATGAAATATGAGAATAGAAATAGAACCAAATATAGTAGTCACATCCAACTGAATCTCTTTCAAATTAATGTTCATGCATGCATACACGGCCGTGACATGCTGGTGATAAATAAGTGCACATGAACAGAGCCAGACAGTGACATTAAATATTCCAAACAGCCATGCAAGTGTGCCTTCAAGAGGATATGCACACTGGCTGTGACACACCTCTAAAGCATGGCCAACTACAGCTTCATCTTTCAGCTAGCCCCTCAATGCACAAAACCTTGCACCCCTAGTGACACTCAAGGTCACTAGGTGTGAAAATCACTACCATATGCATCATGCAAGTGGTTCCCTGGCAATTTTCTTATCGTTGACTATTTAGGTACATTATCCCACATGGAGTTAGTGGTGTACAGTCGGGGAAGATAAGGGAAAGGCCAAGCGAGCGCATGGCTTAGAAAGCACACAGTGCTATCTAAGGGAAGGAAGAAAGTTGACCCTTTATTGGTCACAGATGTTTCCATGATGAGAAAAAATTTATTAGACAACGTTTTGTGGTTAAAATTGCGCAATCATGCAGATGAAAAATAATGTCTAGCAAGAGTCACAACATTTGTCCAGTTCCAGATCTGTATCCCAGTGGATACATTGCCTCTTAAGGTAACCCTTACAGCCCACGAGTGTGGAAGCTCCAGAAACAGTTCCTTCGTTCCGTGAAGCACAGGAGCATGTCACATTTCGTGCACTTTACACGTGTTTGCCCGGTGGAACAATACCGGCACCTGCCTTTTGTGCCGAAAGAAGGCCAGTGTCCAATAGTGTCATATCTCACGTCGTCAGCTGGCCTTGAAGCCTTTGCCTTGCGGATCTTTTTTTGTGGAACCTCATCAAAAGATGGTCTACCTCTTTTTCTCTTTCCTGCTTTTAGAAGGGATTCACTGACAGCCACTCGAAAGTCCTTCAGTGCAAGTGCCGGTTGATTCAGAAGAATGCGACAGTCACGGCGATAGAGCAACCAGGCATTGTTGATAGATATATCAAGCAACTGTGCAAACAACTGCAAATAGTATCTTTTTGATTTCAAAGGTGTTCTGTAAAGCTCAATTAGCATATCAGCGAGCTCTACGCCTCCCATGTGGTTGTTGTACTCCAGTACAATTCGAGGGCATGGTACTGCAACTTTCTTTGATTCCTCCTTCGAGAAGCGCTTGACAGTACCTTCTGGCTGAACGCCAACAAAGTTGCTCGCAAGGTTCACAACTTTATTGTCAACCCATTTGATGATGGTGACACCTGAGGTCTTCTCTGTCTTTTGATCATAATGTCCACGGCCTTTCTTCAAAAGGGCCTTGTCCTCTAGAAGGGGACATCCACGCATTCTTGGAGATCGTATAGTGCCCAGTGACACCGTTCCAAATGTCTCTTTCAGATATTTTATGAGCTCAATACTGCAGAAAAAGTTATCAAAGAACACAGCGCTTTCTTCTGGGTTCTGGAGAGTTCTGCAGAGGTATACAACAACCTTTCCTCCAAGACCGAGGGCCTCCTCCTCCGCACTGAATATCACATGAGAAAATGTGTCGGCTCCAGCATATGGCAGGATGTCGTAAACCATGCCTGATACGCCTGCACGCACAAATAGCTTGTAGCCCCATTTATGTGGTTTATTCTTCATATGCTGCCGCAGCTTCCCAGCTCGTTTGCCTTTGTAAGGCACCATCATCTCGTCGATGGATTGTTGTTTTTCCTCTTCAACCTTCCTGAAGTTCCCACGAAGTAGTTCAAAGGGGACCAATTTTTGTAAACTTGTCCGTTGCGTCTTCTGTCGAAGTGAAGTGTACTAGTCTTCGGAGCTTCTTGAAGCGTTTTACAGGCATTACGTCCGCCATGAGAGGGTATCGGAGGCGGTCCGACCAGTAGTCGGAAAGCGCAGGCATCTTCACAACGCCCATTAGCACTAAAATGCCCAAGAATTGTTCAATCTCAGCAGCAGATGTGTTGACAGAGGCTCCTTCAGTTCGTACCGAATATAGATTCGTCTCATTTGCGATGAGCTCGATGAATGCACTGTCAAAAAATAGCTTGAAGTAGCTAACCGGAGCTTTGACTTCTCCCTGACCATATTGCTCACTTAAAAAATGCCGGGAATAGTCCACATCTCTTGACTCCCATACAAGTGCCAGGGGCCTCTTCTGCTTTTTGGAACGTGCGAAAGAACGAGGAGCTTTAGTGTTACAAAGGTCATCTACGTCAGCCGAAGTGCTAGGTGTAGCAGCATGGGATGTTGATGGCTGTTCTGACGGCAGATCAGTGTCGCTGTCTACTGGTGATGGGCTCTCTGCACGCAGGTGCTCTTTCCGCCAACTCTTGCAGGGCACTTAGTCCTCGTCACTATCCCCACTGTGGATTGGGTCATCATCATCATCAGATGAGGCGATGTCAGAAATCATGCCATTTTCGGGTATAAGGGCCCGCACGCTGCGGTCTCGTTGTCTTGCACAGTAGAATGTGCTTGGGCGCAGCTCCATCTGACAATTAAACAAAGAAAAAGAAAGCTTACGCTTTCCAACAAAAGGCATCTCTGAATGGGCAATGTATCCCCACAGATACATTGATGTTTGGCATGCAATTTTTATAAATCTATTCAAGAAAATGTAAAATTAAGTCACTCACCTTTTTGTTTGTCGCCCAGCTGTGCCTTTCACACAGTGATCTCCCAACAACGTGATGAACAGGCAATACAAGGAACGCAAATTTACCGCGTGGCTGCCAGACTAAAGCACACCAGTGTCTGGCCCATACAACAGTCGGAGCTTTTTGGCCCCCTGGTGTCACTATAACGAACTTCACAAACGCGAAAATGGATGAAACCGAAACCGAAACTGAAGATTTGAGAAGGAATGGCAAAACGCCCTTGTATTGAGTTTTTAGTACAAGAAAAAAAGTAGATAAAGCCAGTGTATCTATACGGATACATTGACCGTTAAAGGGTTAAACTATGACGAGGCTACAGTGCGTCCAAGCGTCATTCTTTTCGGCTGTCCAATTATTGCTGTCGCCCCTGGCTCAGATGTCTTTCTTTAGGTGATAGCTATAATCTCCTAGCCGGTTGGGAGGTGTTATATTCTTTAAGCATATCCAAACCCTTAGTTCTCGGATAGATAAAGCAGAGCTAGCACAGACATGTTCAGATTACTGATTGGCTAACAAGCAAAAAGCAATAACCCTGGAGAAAACAAAAAGAGAAGATCAGGCTCTTGCTGTCAACAAACGCCAAAACACTGAGTAATCAATCAAGTTGGCAACCCGATTGAATGAGTTTTGCTCTCTCTCACCTTTTGTAGTACCGCATGATTAATCTAGAACCACGAAAGATGTCAACAATAACTTGAAAGCAGTTGATCGGTCAAACAGGGAGTAATGACAATCATGTCCATGGCCTCTTCACAGTTCAGCTTTCTTCTCTTAGACAGCGCTGGTTGCTTTCGAACCCACACACTCGCTTGGCCTTTCTCATATCTTCCCCCATTGTACATGTCTCAGTGTAATAGGTGTTTTCCTTCATGCGGCCATATCAAGCAAGAGCTACACAGATTTAAGCTTTCTACATGGTTGTACGAAGAAAGTATATAAAAAGTAAATACTTGGGCATCAAAAAAAGTAGATTTGTCAATTTGTTTTTTTTAATATTTTCAACCTTTTTAATGCACTGATTGCTTGTGAAACTGTATTTCTAATTGTTCGACAGTTGGTGTTAACCCACTGCTTTTTTGAGTGCTTTGTGCCTTAGTGAGCGGTCGACAGAGATCATGGTTCTGCTGCACAACTTGCAATGTTTGCAGGGTTGCATAACATGCATCCATGTGTGTTCCTCTTCAACATTTGTGTTCTACTATAAGCAACATAACACATACAGTTTATAGCAACATCAACATGCTTTATGCACTTCAAACTGAGATGCATAAAGCAGTTTGTTATTTGAATCAGAAGGCACGACATAGACAATGAAGTAAAGTATACCCGTCTTCACCTCAAGAATCGTAGTAAAAAAAGTTCGGCTCCACGCGGAGCATTACTAATTTCTCCCTTTATGTTGATAATTAAGACATATGTAGGTGAATTAGAGATAAGATATATGTTATCTTATCATGGCGTACATGTTCCAAACACCAAAAGCATCGCTTTTTCCTCGGACAACCAAATCTTGTAAGAACTACTTAGCGCCGCGTATGAACAATGCGCAAAATTTGCTTTTTGCTTGAGGTGAAAACTGGGATAGAATTAGACACTCTATTGTCAACCAATTCTCAGATTCATACAGCACCCTTGGGCATCACGAAGGTTGCTACAGTTGTGGATATTCTTCATTGGGTTCTAACATAATTTATTTGAGTTATGATAATGATCTACGGGAAGCAGTAGCTATCGGAGGGTTTTTACGCATCCTAGTTTTTACATCGTTGCAATGACTTACGTCTGTATGGACAGATATACAGAAATTTACTAAAAATACAAACTCTTGAAGAACAAGAAGTGGCCAACTAGAGCCTTGCAAACCACAGGAAAAGCAATCATGGAGGTGACGAGAACCAGCAAATGACAAGATGCAGATAAGAAATGGAACCAGGGATACAGTTTGCACTGCTTTAAAAAAAACATTCCCTGTTTATCATTGCTGGGCTTCTTCCATAGCATCCAATGATTAGCCATCCATAGATCATGCAGGAATGCGGACACTCCTGCCTCACATTAGTAGGCCGGTAATTACATCTTCAGGTTTTAAGTCTCACCTCTCTAATATACCAATCAGTTAAAGGGGCCAGGACATGGAAAAAATAAATTCTGAGATAACTATGGCATTGGGTCCCTCTGAATATGACTATGCACCTACTAAACTTGTTTGGCCAGGAGTGCGTTGTGTGAAAAAATTCCAGTCAATCGTTTGACCCTAGGACCCCCCTAAATTTAGCGGGGAATTGAATTGGTGTTGAGGTCAGGTAACATCCATTTTCCCACTAAATTTAGCGTAGTTACGCCGACACTGCAAAACCCAGAAACGGGCGCCTGAGAGCTGCGTTCTAAAATTTTGACCTATTGTGGTTTCATATCATGAGTGATCTGACCTCATTAATTTTTGTGTCCTGCCCCATTAATGACAGGCTCTTTGTAATAATTTGTAGGAACTTAGGGTTAAGAGCAGGATAAGATGAGAGATGACGTCTTCAAATGTAAGCTTCCAGGATGTGCATCCCTCACGTTTGTAAACTGCGAGAAATGTGCAGTTGCTCTGTGCTTGAACAAAGCCAAAAACTGCTTTCACCGCTTCCACAACCCATGAGGCACCAATGCATGTTGTATCACATATGATACATAAAGTATTTTTTGGTTTTTGAGTTCAAAAATTGAATAAACATTTTTAAACTATTTTTACAATCATGTTGTTATTGTAGCGAACACGCACAAATTTTTTTGAGTAAAAACAAAGTTGTGCATTGTAGGGTTAACAACTTCTGGAGCTCGGGATGGAAGACTGAAGGGAAACAAAGCAATACATGCAAATATTAAGGTCCTATGTCTAATTTCAGCATCCTATATAGAAAGAAATTGCATTGAACCACTAGTCTTCTTTTACTGAATGACACATCCAAGCACTTTGAGGTGAAATATGAATAACCCCAACATGTGTTAAATTTCTGCATTAAAATGGGAAAGTGTTCGTGGAACTAGCACTTGCGCTAGAAAGGAACATTTGAAAGCAAGGAGTTCACGCTAGCTCGTACACGACGACAAACACATACAAAACCCTCACGCGTGTTTTGCTTGTGGGTACACAGCACGCACCAAATTTACACAATTCCAATGTTTATACATCCAAAGCCCAGCACGCCTGTGCTGGTCGCTTTGAAAAGCCAGCAAACCTCGGAATAATACGCACTCGCACTAACACTCAAAATGGCCCCGGCAGTAAGCACTTTGTTCCGACAATTTTATAATAAGTCCAATGACTAAATGCACTAATGTTTCACAGCTTTAACTCCATGAACTGAATACAAGGCGAACAACTGCCCAGCGGCTCAATTAGTTTAAGCATGGCGTCACCAGCCACTACTTCGATTCCGTGCCACGCACAGAGCAAACGCTGTCGGGCGAAATTGGTCCTTCGCATATTTGCTCCACCAAGTCCAGCCTTTAGCAAAAATCATGCTCCTTTATTGCAAAGCGCGATCAAATCTCGGATGAAAAAATGTACCGCCGAAATGGGCGACCTGCGTGGCGTGGATGCTTGTTCCCCCTGTTGCGTTACTGGACGTGTCCTGGTTCGGCCGACTTACTTTGAGCCAGTTCTTTTATCCTTGTATCGTGGCCACACTTTGGCGTTGTGCCATAGTGGAATATAATCCCGTACGAATTTTACAGTCGCAATGCCAAGACAGCCGTCATCGAAACTATATAGTGCCAACGTATCCATCAAGAGGTAAGCACGTGCACTACAATGCAGCCAACGTTGAATGCAGCCAAGGCGCCAAAAAACCAAGGTAGCCAAGCTGCCAAACCAAACGCCAAACAAAGGAGGTTAGAAGTGTTTTCGGATTTGAATGTAGATAGTTGACTTAGTCAAGCACTAACAATGAGGTGAAAAAACAACTTGGTGTTCATAGTGCCGTATCGGCCGAATCCTTGCTGGTGCACGTTCAGCCAAGGGGTGATTGCGCTGTTTGATAGCCTAGCTTGCCACCGCCTACAAACAATTTCTGGAACGGAGGCTTCGATAAAACGTAACCCTGTTTCGCTAAACCATGCTTCAACAAAACATACCCTTTTCGCTGGAACGAGCCTTGGTAAAATGGCGTTCGATCCACCGTAGTGAACCCCAGTTAGTTCAGTATGTCCTATGAGTTGAGCACGAAATGCACACCTCATACACAGATTTGTCACTTCGGGGTAGGGGTTTATTTAGAATTTTCAACTTGTGGGGATGGCACAATTGTTTCCTTTGGCATTTTCGAAAATAAGATCCACCACCCAATGAAGTTTTTGTTTTTTTAAATTTTGATATGCTTTATTAAACAAGCCTAAAAGAGAACCGACAGTGACTGACAATGAAAGGATAAAGGAATGTTTCAGCTTGCAGCGGTATGATGTGGCCTAGTGGGAACTGGTATAGATCTGGCCTGTGAAGCCCTTTCCCTAAATTCAGGCTTCCGCTTTGGTCTCTTTCAGGACCCTGTGCCCAGCCCCCTGCATGGGATCCAATCAAGTTCCTGCCCGGTTCAGAGCTTGTAAAGTTGGATCCTGGCACTTATTTTTTTTATTTTTCTTCCACCGAATTTCTTAATAAAATGTTTTGACGGTACAATTTGCATTGCATACTTTTATTTTTACTGCATGTAATATTGACTAAAGCCTTTTCACAGTGAATGTGACTTGTCCACTGCAGCTTTCATATGTATTCGTAGCGCTCTACTGAACACTTTAAATGCATCTGAATACGCCTCGCAAGTGGGCTCATTTTCGTCTTCTGCGCATGAGAAAGGAGGTAGCGGGGACGCCAGAACGCCGAGCCCTGATTGGCTGATCGCGACCCCCCTATCTGAGCGTCGTCTGCTCCTTTGCAACGTCGTCTGCTCGCAACGTCGTCTGCGTCTGTCTTACCTTTCCTGCGACTTTCGGAAGTGCAGGTCTTTACGAGCGAGCTCGACTTCGCCTTTCAGAGAGGGGAGACGAAATAACTCGAGCGGTACGTTGTTTTTGTCGAACAACTAGCAGACGTGCATCAAGGGGGGAAGTCAAGGGACTCGCTGGCGATGTGTCCCGAGGCGCCGAGGTTTGTTTGCTAAGAAGCGAGAGTGTCCGCAAGTTCCCTCCCAAATACTTTTTCCCTCCTTGCGTGTGCGGCGAGACTCCTCACTCTTAAACGGCGTCGGCGGGTTGCTGCAGTTAACGTCGTCTGCTTTACGTCTGCTAGTCAAAGCGATGGCTGCTTTACCTTTCCTGCGTCTGTCGGAGATTCACCGCTTTTTCACCGGCGAGAGTCGCCGCTGCCTCGGAAAACGAGGCGATGACAAGAGGAAGAGATTGAAGGGTTCACAAGGGTCGCGCGGGCATATTCCATTCAGCACGCCAGCCGGTCGTGGGCAGACGGTCTTGGCCAAGGACCGTCGGAGCACCGCTGCGCCGCTGCTAGGCCTATCTGCCGAGCTCGCTTGGACGGGGTCAGTGGAATCGTGGCCGTTGGAGCATTTCCCGGGTGTTTGTGGATCCAGCGTTCTTGTTCGTCGTGGTGTATTTCAAGTGCTTTTTACTTTTTTTCTTGCTGCTTGTAGTCGTGACGCGTGAGAAGAGCACGTACAAAAATAAACGTCCGTTGGTCGTCGCGACCAATTAACTGAGCGACGCTGTCGGCCATGCTGAGTTGATCGTCGTAGGATTCCGTCGTAACCTGAGCAAAACTTACGATAATTTCGTTTCGTGAATACGAACTTGTTCTCACGTTTTGTCTTACGCACTCTTTCGGCGTAACATGGTTTTATGAATCTCGCCTCTGCACTTCCGAAAGTCGCAGGAAAGGTAAGACAGACGCAGACGACGTTGCAAAGGAGCAGACGACGCTCAGATAGGGGGGCCGCGATCATCCAATCAGGGCACGGCGTTCTGACGTCACCGGTACCCCCTGCGCGAGAAGCAGACGAACTTGCCCTCCGCATAGAAAGCTGCATGCCCGCTAAAATGACTGCCGAAAATAGTACAGCCCGTTGAGAAAATCAGATGCCGAAATTTAAATAGCCAGAGGTTAGGAGCCAATATTGGATAAGCCAATAATTAAACTTGGATCCCAATATTGCTTGTAATACAAACAACCAACAGTGGTTCAATGATGGCTCAGGTATTGGTTAAACTGTGGCCCAACATTGACTTAAATATTGTCAAAAGGCAGTCTAACAATGGAATGAATGATGGTCCAATGTTGGTTTAGATATTGGTTGAATCGGGGTCCAACATTGGCATTAGTGAACGGTACAACATTAGATAGGGAAGCACTTTTGAGAAATCCAATAGGCCAATCATGGAGCCAATTTTTGCCAGTGGTGTGCCGATGTTGCTCCAACAATGGTGTGCTGCTTGGAATTGGAAGTATGTCGGAATAGGCTGGTTTAGGCGTGTTTGTTTTGCCGCGACAAGTTGAAGTTGCTCGACTTGTCAACTTAATTAATTTTTGTCAATGTGCGATTCAGGTATTTTTCTGCAAAGTAAGAAAGAAAATAACAAGGATGGGTCGCACACACGCATATTAAAAGAGTGTAGTTGAGTGTATCGGGCGCACATGCACCCCTTTCCAGTCGCACACACCCTCATAACTAAGCAGGTGTAATGGTACACCAACTTCCTCCTTTCCCCCCAAAAACGGATTGGCGTAACTGACTGCAAACCAGTACTTTCACCCCTATAAACTTGTGCTTGGGTTGGATTTAGTTGGATCATGATGGCTATGTGTTTCCGAAAAGTAAAACAAAAATAAGGAGGTTTATTTCCTTCTTGTGGGATATGCCAGCTGAACGAAGGAAGAAATATACAAGACAGAGAGAGAGAAGGAACATACACATGCACTCCGCTGGACTAACAACCATTTACTGAATGACATCTTTTTCTTCGTCGACTTTCATTTAAAGGATAACTTCTTTTCCTTCGTCGACTTTCATTATCCCCTAGATGAAATATTTGTCCCTCGTCTTCTTCACATCAGTTTGAAAAACCTTGCATCCCCAGAGGTGATGTCTTCTGTGGGCTCATGCAGACTAATTTACACAGGGGGTGTTTCCTGCAAATACTTCCTTTCTTTTGCATGTAGCACAATGGAGGCAGTGCTTACACAATCTTCCTTCTTCTCCTCAATGGCTAGGGACTCTAGGATTTCCCTTGCGATCTGTTTTTTGTGTCTAGCCATGATGGTGATGTTAGAAAAAAAAAGGGGCACATTGGAATTCGCGACAATGCGCTGGAAGATGGCCGGCTGCTGCAATTGTGCGCACGGAGGCGGCGTATTCTCTGGTGCGGTCATTGACACAGCGCCCAGTTTGTCCTATGTAACATTTCCCACATTACAGCGGAATGTGTTAAACAACAGCGCTTTCACATGGGGCGTATTGAGTCCTGGGTGCGGTGCCGCACGTGTTCTTTTCGTTGTTGTCGGGCTCACCGTTAACCTTGCGGCACATGGCATATGCCTTGTTGGGAGCTGAGAAAACGACTTGTATTCCTTGTCGGCCAGCGATCTTTTTCAGGCGATGTGTAACCCCGTGGATATATGGCAACACAACTAGAGGTTTAGGAGGCTTCTTTTTTGGTGGTTGTGCAGTCTCCTTGGTTTGCGTCATACTTGCTTGCAGATGTTTTCACAAACAGGTACGAGGAGTGTGCTCGTGTATCCGGAGTCGTGAAGCCTGGAGATTTGTGTTTGGAAACTGCGCTCAAGCCTATGGGGGCAAGATTTTTGTAGTGCCGCGACAAAAGCTGTAGTGGCCACTCCTCGTTTAACAGTTTTTGAATGTTCAGAATCACTCGGAAGAAATCCTTGACAAGATCTAGCTTGATACATCCAGCATACGTGTGTGCTTGTGAACTTTAAGGAGAGATCAAGAAACCGAATCCACCGGTTTACAGGAAGTTCATGGGTGAAGGAAAGTCCAGGGCAGCTTTGGTCAAAGCTGCGCATGACTACTTCTAAACACCCATCATTCCGCTCGTCTACTTCAGAGTTGCACAGTACAAGAAAGTCATCTACGTATCGGAAGATGGCCTCGATGCGATGATCTTTCAGATTATCTTGGATGGTCTTCCCGCATGCTGCAAGATAAATATCGCAGAGGTATGGGGCAACTCGGGAACCTATGCAAACACCAGATTTTTGTACATATTTCTGGCCCTGGTGAGACACAACAGTTGCCATAAGGTAGATACCTAGGATCTCCAAGAAGCTGTCGAGGTTCATTCCAGTTGCGTTTTGGAAGCGTTGGACGCCTTGCTCTTCGATTGTTGTACGAAGCATCGGTAGAAGAGTGGCATGGGGAATAGAATAATACATGTCTTTTATATCTACGGAAAAGCCTGAAACACTGTCGCACCCCTTTTCCTGAAGAAAATCAGATTACTCGCTGAGAGTTGGGTATTCTGAAAGGGTCGTTTATCTGAACTTGGGATAGCATTTTAGCCAGAACGGTTGAGAGATGGCCTTGCCAGGTGTGATTTTCTGAAACGATGGCGCGAAAGGGAACCTCGTCCTTGTGTGTTTTGGCCGAAAAAAATACACATAGGTCCCCTTGTTTCGTTCCTTTGATTTTTGTCACAAGACTTCCACATTGTTCCTCGGCGAGTATTTTGAGGATGGCCCTTTTTGCTGATATACCTTGTTTTGGATCGACTGGAACGAAATTCTTCGCCATCGCTTGTCGGGCTTTTTCTCCAAATGTCCCGGAATGCATAACCACAACCCCTCCTTCCTTGTCGGAGAGACGTACCGTAAAATTCCGAGCAAGCGCCCCCCCTGCACGCAAGTCAAAATTACCTGCAAAGTAGGGGGGGGGGGGGCGCTATCCCGGAACGGCACCAAAATTCAAGATGGCGATGACAAAAGTTTTCCGCCATAAAAAGAAAAAAAAAGCGAAGTGCAGATTTAATATTTTATTTATCTCTGAGAACATAGACTTTATTAGGCCAAAGATTTGTCACTGCTATGTTAATCACTTTCAAAACCACGCCAGAGTCGGCCGCAAAAAAAAAAGTTCGCAGCATTCCGTGATGTTTCCCGAGTGCATGCCGTTGGCTATTTTGACAGCCTCTTCTGAAAGAAGCCGGTTGCTAATGACTCATTCTGCACTTCCTTCGCGCTCCAGGTATTAAAAGAGCGCGTTGTCCACGTATTCACTGAACACCGGCGCGCCGTTACTTAGCTTTCGTCGAACTTCGGCTTTCCCATAGCTTGACTGTAGCAAATTGTCAAAATTCTTGTCCCATTCCCGTATCTGGTCGAGACGTACGTCTGGTGTGCGTCTTTCTCGTTTTCACAATCCCATTGGACGACCTCGATTTTCTTTGCCACTGTGTAAGAACGCATAGAAGACCTCACATCCCCAAAACAAAGCGACAGTGGCGCGTAGTGACCAGGGTGATCGGGCTGCAAAGTAGGATTGGATTGGATTGGATTCTTGGACTGGAACTTCGCAGGCCAGTGGGGGGGGGGGGGGGGGGGGCTCTTGCTCGGGTGGGGGCGCTTGCTCCGAATTTTACGGTAGTTTTTGCTAGTAAGTTTTAGGCACCAACGAGCTTAATTATTTCCTTTTGCAATGCAGTGGTAAAATTATTTATGCATAGTTCAATTCCCGTTGATACCGGAATTAGAAACATTCACTCTGCGAACTTCATAAACAAAACAAAATGAATAAGTAGGAGTGCTCTGGTGCTGTGCCTTACTGGCCTTATTACGAAGCCATGAAGTGCATGTTTAAGAAACAGACGGTGAGAGTGAAGCAAAGAAATGTGAAGTGTAATGATGATGTAAGTGTAAGTAAGTATCCGTGCTGCAACCAGTGGTCACAACACCGAACGCTGTGGAGGGCTTGCTCTTTGTTGAATCAGTTGGTCAAAGTAAACAGGCAGCTTTGGTCAAGCCCATTGGAACAATCGTATGAGGTTCAAGGGACTTGGTATAAGTGACAGTGAAGTTAACAAGAACCGAAAACTGAGTAGGTATTTCGACGAGCACCACCTGGCAGCTAACTCCAGCTGCAGTGGGAAATTGCTGCCAAGTTCGTCGCCGTCGCCACTCATGCTTGGCTTCAAAACGCCATTTCTTACCGGTGCTATTCTGACGCGTGGTTTCATTCGCAAGAGCACATGCAAATGAACCAGAGAAGCCACACGCTGGCGGAAACAGCTTTGTCAGCATGGAGAGGCTTTTACAACGAGCTGTAATGCCTGCTTTGCCTGTTTTGTGCCGACGCGGCGCCGACACACTGCTAGCTTGTAATCAGCACAGTCGTCAACTTTGTGCTCGAACGTAGCTGGTAACTATATTACGGTACGGGAAGATCACTTAGGACTGCTTGTTCGTGTTCAAAATTGCCCGATGCCGGTATGAACAGAACAATGCGACAACTCTTGCACACTTCAAAAGTCGGCGAAAAATGACCAAGTTTGTTTTGATTGCGTCGTATCCCGTGGTGATGATGACTCGTGTGCATCGCTTATGTAGCGGGAGTTTTATATTTTATTTTCCTATAACTTTTGCCGACCGGACGCAATGCTCTGCCTAGTAGTAAATAGAAGAGAAAATATGATTTTGCAGCCCTGAACTCTCTACGATCCCAGAAACATCTTTTTTGCTGTGTTTGAGCCGTCGCTTATCTAGAAATAAAATCAATGCAAAAAATCCCAATCAATGCAAAAAATTTCGAAATTTAGCTTTCATTTTTTTTATGGGATGTAAACAACCATATCTGTTGTAATTGTTTTGAAATTTTTTGCTTTTATTCTAGCTAGGAAACATCTTGTTTCATATCTTTGTTGAGGAGTTATGTGGCACTCGTCAGACGATTCGACGTGATGCTTCCCATGCGTTCAACTGTATCCTCCTCTGTCCATTCATCAGCAATATACTTGCAAGTTTCAGTTCAGCAGAGCATGACGCATCCTCCAAGGTGAGTGCCAATGTCTGCCAACCTTATTTTATTTCCTTGGTAGATCTTGAGACCCATAGTAGTTCCCCTTGGTGTTGTGTCCCCAAAATTCTTCACCCTCAATCAGTGACTCTTTAACGAGAGTTAACCAAGTCAGGTGATGTTGTCAAAATGAGATCAAGAATATTGGCACTCGATAATGAAGTTCGTGTAGGTTTATTTATTTATTTATTTATTGATACTGCAATCCCTGAAAGGAATTTTAGCAGGTGGGTACACTTGATTCACATGAACTGCAGGCATACAAAATAGCAAACAAGTCGCAGAAACAAAAGAACAAATATTTTTCAGAGGGACAAAACTATTTTAGAAGGGATTCAAATAAAGACAATGATGGCTGCATAACAACACTTTCAGAAAGGCTATTCCAATCAGTCACCGTTCGCGGAACAAAAAAAGAGTACTTGAAGCAATTATTATGCAATCGAAAAGGAGTTATTGTTAGGGCATGCCTCTTGTTGAAATTTATTGTCTATAGAAGAAGATGAAGTGGAGGAGATCGATGACGAAAAAGAAGGGACGATGACAGCTACGGCGCTCCTTCAGCAAACGAAACCATCATGTAAATATTGTATATAAATCCTTTCTTGTTCAAACTAACTTGACGCAGTTGTTCCCCTAATGTAACGCAAAATCATGGTGCTGAAACCCGGGAATAACTGACCCAAGGACAAACAAGAAAAGACTTCGAACATCCATCGTAAGGCCTGACGATCGTCTAAGGTACTTACCGCAACAGAAATGGATCCCCTAACGCCAGCAGCCATCGATCAACTCAAAAGAAGAAGAGCAGTGGTTCGGTCATCGGCTACCAGAATCATAACCGAAACCGTCGCTCTTCTATCCATGGAACCAAAGCCCATCGGTGAGCTGGAAGAAAAACTTAACATCTTAACAATCAAAGAAGCTGCACTGAAGGAAATTAACGACCAGATTGAAAGAGCAATCACTGACAACACGCTCGAACAGGAGATGGAAACCGCTGAAGGCTACACCGAGAGAATTAGCGCAACGAAAACAAAGATCCTTCAGAGTCTCAGAGAGCAAGAGCGAATGATCAACAGAACGTCGGAGACCTCAACACAAGTCGGTAGATCAGAACAACAGCTCTGTGCAAGTCAGACACACGCAACAGTGAAGCTTTCGAAATTAGAAATCGCCAAATTTTCCGGAGATATTCGGTCATGGCAGGGCTTCTGGGACCAGTTTGAAGCTACGATCCACAAAAATGTGTCTCTCTCGGCAATTAACAAGTTTAAATACTTGAAGAGCTACCTTACAAGCAAAGCTGCTGCAGCAATTGACGGTTTTCAACTAACATCTGAGAATTACGCAGTTGCACTGGACATTCTAAAAACAAGATTCGGGAAAAAAGAACTCATCATAGAAGAACACCTGACACGGTTGCTTGCAGGAAGAACAATAAGCAACTCTCAGGACGTCGAGACGCTCGGGCTATTATACGACGAAGTTGAGTCTGGAGTTCGTAGTCTTGAGGCACTTGGTGTATGTTCAACCACATACGGAACAATCCTTCTAACGGTTCTGCGAAAAGCCGTGCCATCAGATCTTGAACTGGAATATCATCGAAGAACAACAGCAGTATCAACAAACGAAGGCAACGAGCTAAAACGATTCTTAGACTTCCTGAAAACGGAAATTGAAAGCCGAGAGCGGACTCAGCATAGAAATCAAAGAAAACCAACTTCCAATTTGGATAGAGCTACTCCTGGGGGAAGAGACCGACAGACACAATACCCGCCTTCGGCAGCTATGTTTGCGACAGGAACTCAGAAAGAAGAGAAACAATGCTTGTTCTGTGGATCCTATGACCACCTAGCTGCCAACTGTTCTATACCAATGCCATTGGAAGAGAAAAAAGAAATGCTGAAAAGGAACAATAGATGCTTTCGATGCACGAAGAAAAACCACCGTGCAAAGGATTGCAGAAGCGCAAGGTGGCTAAAGTGTGCACAATGTTCTAAAAGGCACGCCACGGCAATGTGCGATCCCAGCTACAATCAGCTAGGAAACAAAGGTCCGCACGAAAATTCCAGTACAAGTAAGGAGGAAGCCCCTAACGAAACAGTGCTGCAGTCCTCTCTAAAGGCAACGAATAGCAAAAACAAAGGGCCGTGCCAAGTCCTTCTACAAACGGCAAAAGCATGGGCAGAAGGCGAACAAAACCGTGTGCTTGTCCGGCTTCTCATTGATGGCGGAAGCCAACGCACCTTTGTGAGACGAGACATCTCGGAGAACCTTCACCTGAACGTTTTGGGAGAAGAGGACCTAACTATCTTCACCTTTGGAGAAGGCGCTGCAACAGCCTCAAGAAAGTCTAGAAGAGTAGAGCTATGGCTGCGCAACCAATACAACCGAAAGGTCGCACGAATTGAAGCCCTAGAAGTCCCACAGATCTGTGCTGACATCATTCACACACCACCAGACGTCACATGAGACATACCAGAAGACATGCTGCTTGCTGAGTCTCTCAACAACAACGAATGTGAAAACGGAATCAGCCTACTAATCGGAGCCGACCACTACTGGGACGTGGTAAGTGGAAGCGTGAGACGCCTGAAAACAGGATTGATGGCCGTCGACACCATCCTCGGTTGGACTCTACAAGGGCCCATGTCCTCAAGATCATCTACTGCTATCTACTCATCGATTACTGGAGTGATGAAGGTTACGACAGCTGACACAACTGAGATATCAACACAACTGCGATCGTTCTGGGAACTGGAGCATATCGGAATTAAGGAACAAGAAACGTCAACCAAGGAAATCGCTCCATTTGAAGACTTTAAAACGAAAGTAAAATATGAAGACGGAAGATACCAAGTTTTCCTACCATGGAATGATAAAGTTGAGATGCTCAAAGACAACAAAGAGAACGCAGAACGAAGACTCCGATCACTGACTGGACGCCTCATGAAAAACAAAGCGCTCATGAGAGACTACGACACAGCAATGCTGGAATATTTTGGCAATGGATTTGCAGAAAAGGTTCGAAGTAATGAAAAAAGCGGAAATCCTGTATATTACATGCCACACCAAGCGGTTGTGCGACAGGAACGACTGACAACAAAATTGCGGGTGGTATTGGACGCGTCCTCCAGCGCTGCAGGGGAACTTTCTCTGAATGACACCTTATCCAGTGGAACAAACTTAAATCCTGAATTAATAGACCTGCTGATCGCGTTTCGTACACACAATGTCGTCGTAATAGCAGACATCGAGAAGGCTTTTTTACAGGTGATGTTGGCGGAGCAAGACAGGGATGCCTTACGTTTTTATGGTACGAAACTACTCCACAGCAAGGACATCAGCTTCCGCCCATAACAACATGGAGAATGACCAGAGTCCCATTTGGGGCAACATCAAGTTCGTTTCTCCTGGCAGCAACGTTGAGACACCATTTCGACTTAATGAACGAAGAATTTCCCGATACCTCGAATACTCTAAAACAGCACATGTATGTTGACGACCTGGTAACTGGCACCGATGATTTGGAAGGAGCCCAGGTACTGTGCAGAGAAGCAACAAAGATACTACCGGGTGGATCAAGGAGACGGCAGGCTCTTTAAATTGACTGCAAAATTCGGTTTCTTAACCTATCGCGCTACGACTTTGTGCAGCGCTGCCCACAGATGGTGCATTTTTTTTTTGTAAAATTTGCAAAGAGCAAACTTACCTGAGGAAAAAGTAAAGAAAGAAAAAGGCTTAGCTCCTATGGAAACGCAGCGACGCCACCGGTCTTCAAAGAGCACGGCGCCGTTTCGCACGGGACACAAGAGAGGGCGCAAGCGGTCACGACGCCAACTGCTGCCAACGAACGGGCAGACGACGCCGAGAGCCGGCGTATTTAGCAGACAAGGAACTGCAGTTGCTTGTTGTTACCGCGCCTGTAATTGTTTCTGCGACTGTCAACGCCTGCGGAACGCGCGCTGCTTTTGAGTCGAAAAGATTGTCTGCTAAAGACGCTGGCTCTCGACGCCGTATGCTCGTTCGTTGGCGGCGTTCGTTGCGCCATCTCGTGTCCCGTGCGAAACGGCGCCGTGCTCTTTGAAGACCGGTGGCGTCGCTGCGTTTCCATAGGAGCTAAGCCTTTTTCTTTCTTTACTTTTTCCTCAGGTAAGTTTGCTCTTTGCAAATTTTACAAAAAAAAAATGCACCATCTGTGGGCAGCGCTGCACAAAGTCGTAGCGCGATAGGTTAAGAAACCGAATTTTGCGGTCGATTTAAAGAGCCTGCCGTCTCCTTGAGCCACCCGGTAGAAAAGGCGGGAATGCATCTTAGAAAGTGGAAGTCAAATGAACCAAGGTTGTTATCGGAATTAAAGGAAGAAGGATCCGGCCACGTTCCACTACCCGGACAAATTGGCCGAACAAAGGTTCTAGGCGTTGGTTGGGAAGCACAAGCAAACATCATCAATTTCGACATAGAACCTCTAATTGACTTTCTGTGCTCACGTGAAGACAGCAAACGCTTCGTACTTCAGGCAACAGCTCGCATATTTGACCCTATGGGTTTTCTGGCTCCCACCGTGACAACCATAAAAATGCTATTTCAACGACTTTGGGAGCGAGGAGTTGAGTGGGATGAGGTGTTACCCTCAGACTTATACAAAGAATGGAACAAGTGGTGTACAGACCTCACTGCCTTGAAGGACGTCGCTGTTCCAAGACTCATCGTTAGCGACTTCAGCAAAGACAAAACAGAAAAGGCATTGCATGTCTTCTGCGATGCTAGCCCAAAAGCGTACGGAGCTGTAGCGTACGTGGCATCGAAAGAGGAAAAGGGAAGAAGGTGTGTGACCATTGTAATGGCGAAATCAAGAGTGGCACCCCTCCTCAAGCGGTTGACCCTTCCGCGACTAGAGCTTATGGGAGCATTAATTGGCGCTCGTTTGGCGCATTCTCTAACAAAGAAGTTGAAGATGGAAGGACTCCCAGTGTATCTGTAGACTGACTCCATGATCGTCTTTTATTGGATTCGTAGTTCTGCAAACCGGTGGAAGCAGTTTATTGCAAATCGGGTCTCAGAGATCCAAGGTCTGACGGAACCAATCAACTGGAGACATTGTCCTGGTTCAGAAAACCCAGCAGACCTTTTACCGCGTGGACTTATGCCAAGTGCTCTGGTTGAGAACAACACATGGTGGAATGGACCCATCTGGCTTCAATGTTCGGAATCATCCTGGCCAAGTCAAGTGGAGGAAAGACCAGAATGCGAAGAATACAAGGCTGAAGATAAGAAAGACACTGTTGTTTAACTCACCATACCCGACGAAATTCATCTGATGAACTTGGAGTACTACAGTTCATTTACTAAGTTGGTTCGCGTGACGGCCTGGATTAAACGCTTCGCAAACAACATAAAACAGCAAGGAAAACGAAGGGGAGCGCTAGCAAGCGATGAAATCATAGACGCAGAAAAATACTGGATAGCGACTACACAAATGCAGGCTTTCCCGAAGGAAATCATACTCCTAAAAGATCAGCAGCCACTTGACAAAAATTCAAAAATTAAGTCGTTCAACCCAATTATTGACAATGATGATATCGTGAGAGTTGGTGGTCGTTTACAATTCAGTAACAACGAGGAAAGCGTAAAACACCCAATAATTCTACCTGCAAACCACCGGTTCACTACCCTTCTCATTGAGGAAGAACATCGTCGACTGCTGCACGCCGGAGTTCAAGACACTTTGACGCAGCTACGGGAAACTTACTGGATTATAAAGGCAAGACAAGTCATACAGAAAGTAATACGTCGCTGTTTAACTTGCCAAAGACAAAGCTGTGCACCTGCCTCAGAGCCCGTAGCTCCACTACCAGCCGACAGAGTTTCAAGATGCGAACCATTCGAAACTACTGGAGTGGATTTCGCGGGACCTCTGATATGTCGACATCACTACGGCAGTAGCAAGGTTTACATCGCACTTTTCACTTGTGCCGTAACACGTGCCGTGCACCTCGAACTTGTGAGTGACCTATCGACAACAGCCTTTTTGTTGGCATTCAAACGCTTCGTTGCGCGCCGAGGCATCGCAAGAAACGATTTATTCGGATAACGCCTCAACGTTCAAACGAGCCGCTAAAGACATCAAACAAATGTTTGAAGCAATACAAGGAGAGGACGCGCAGACCTACTTTGCAAATCATAGGATTAGGTGGAAAACAATTGTAGAAAGAGCCGCATGGTGGGGCGGATTTTGGGAGAGACTAGTGAGGTCGGTCAAAGTCTCGCTACGCAAGGTTCTGGGCCGTAGTAGTCTGAATTTCGAAGAACTGGCCACGGTCCTCACAGAGGTAGAAGCTGTAGTCAACTCCCGTCCAGTGACGTTCATTTACAACAACCCTAAAGAACCAGAGGCTCTATCTCTAGCACACTTTTTATTGGGACGTAAACTGACCACCCTTCCCCCACATCACTTACCAGCAAAAGATGAAGCAAGTTCTGGACACTTAGAGCGACGTTGGAAATATCGATGCACTATTATAGAGCAATTCTGGAGAAGATGGAGATCTGAATATTTACTAGAACTGAGGTCAGCTCACATCACCAAACCCAACAGTTCAAGTGGTTTACAAACCGATGACATCGTCCTCCTCAAAGACGACCGACTCCCACGGCAGATGTGGAAAATCTGCAGAGTTAAAGAGACTTTCCCAGGAAAGGACGGCAAGGTTCGAGCATGCAGGATTGTGCTGCCCAGTGGGGGAGAGCTCCGCCGTCCGATACAGTTATTATACCCGCTGGAATAGGTGAGCGGCGTTTGACAACTTCCGGTTCCTTAGGAAATTTTGTGTCACTAGTGGCAAGCGACGACAATGAGCTGCAAGCCTGTGCAACCATAATTATGAAAGATCCAGACTGTAGTTTTCAGAACCATGCTTAGACAGCCTTGCAGATGATCGTCATCGTTTGTCAAAAGCTTAACAAAAATTCCTAAGGAACCGGAAGTTGCCAAACGCCGCTCACCTATTGCAAGAATGAGCATCTGCTCATTTCGGGGGGAGTTAGTTGAAAATTATCGTCTATAGAAGAAGATGAAGTGGAGGAGATCGATGACGAAAAAGAAGGGACGATGACAGCTACGGCGCACCTTCAGCAAACGGAACCATCATGTAAATATTGTATATAAATCCTTTCTTGTTCAAACTAACTCGACGCAGTTGTTCCCCTAATGTAACGCAAAAGCGAGTGTCTGATTGCTGCTCAGAGCGTCTGATGAGCTACTCACAGCAGAGAGGAGTGTTTTCCTTTTTCTTGAATGGGAAAGAGGCACTGAGGTAGAGGTTCCACCGTTCTGGCTGCTCGTCGGCCTTGAAGAATGCAGTTGAAACTCTATTACCGGTGTGTGGTCGTGTATCACTACTGCGCGGTGCACGTTAAGGATCCCAGGTTAGCGACTGTACCGCACTGGCTACATTGCGCATCTACAGCTGAGAGACAAGCCGTCCGTTGAGGCAGACTAACGAATCCGGCTGTATAAACATACACACAACACAATTCAATTCAATTCAGTTAAAACTCCACCAGCGCGAGATTTCTACCTTTGATAATTTTCTCACTTTGATAATACTTCAGCGGTTCGTGAGCACGTGCAGCGAAAGCACGACGGAAGGCAGTACATGTTGGTGAAGGAGGTGGAACTAATCCTTATCCTGCAGTTTTCGTACATATTGTCACGAATAAAAACATAAACTTGATTAATAAATTAAAATAAACGTTTAATGCGGCGAACTTGTGCCGAGAAACACAAAGTAACAAAGACCGAACTTTGACGGCGACGGAAGGAAGACTCACTCACGCAGCCATGCGAAGCTCCTTTTGTAAGCGCGTGGGTATCTAAAAGTTTCCCAGCTCGAACAAACAACAAGATCCTGGAGTCATCTGGAATTTTCCAGTCATGCAAACAAAAGAGATAAAAATTGACCGCATCTCCACGTGGTGAATGATGTTGATTGGGGCGAAGCTCTGGTGGTGCTTGTCTGCGTAGACGCTGAGCCGCAGCATGCCGAGCCTTTCGTTCGTTTTCATCCATGTCAGAAAGAGAATGTGTGGTATGGAACGTGGTTATATACGCATTTGAGCATTTGACCGCAGCGCCCTCTCGTCTATAAACGTTAAGCCAATGGATGCAAAGTTTAACGCGATTATATACGCATTTGACCGCAGCGCGCTCTCCTGTATAGACGTTGAGCGGCTACATGCAACGCTTCATCCATGACATCCCCAGCTCTTGAGTTACTACCACACCTCAGAGCCCCCTACTCGTCCCGCAGTCGTGACCGAGTGGTTAGGGCGATGGACTAGAAATCCATTGGTGTCTCCCCGCACAAGTTCGAATCCTGTCGACTGCGCAAAACGTTTCATCATTTTTCATCATTTTTTATATTTTTTTTCATCTTTTTTTATGTTTTGCTTTGCCCTACACGAGCACGTGAGCACGTGAGCTCACGAGCAGGAGCACGAGCACTGGACGCCAGACAGACGCCAGACAGATGGACGGACAGATGGACGGACGGACATGGCTAGCCCCTAAGGAGCTTCGCCCATAAAATGACAAGCGCTGACGGGGATCCAACCCCAGACAGTGGTGTGGGAGTCGAGCACGCGGCCGGCAATGTGATCAGCACATATGGACGTTTTCTCATTCCCGTCGTTCTCAGTCACGTGGGTATCATATCTGGTAGGCGGGACGAAAAAATAATAGAATATTTCAACCTGGAATATGCGAGAAAATATAGGTGAGGCAAAACAAGAATGTGTAACAATCACGCATTTTTCGTAAACACCTTCCAGTGACGGGGAGAGGTCAAAACGGTATTTTACCGCATACCAGAATTGACGACATTCAAGATGGCCTCATCCTTGTGGAAAGGGTGTGTAGAAAGGTCTGAAAGCCGCGCACACGGGCACTCAGCTCTATAACACGTAATGGATATTCCCGCAGATTGCAGTAAATGCTGATATTATCCAGATAATATTATTATAACGGAGGCTGCGATTTCCCATAGCGTGGCGCCAGCTTTCGCTATGACGTCTGTTTTGCTCGCTTTCCAAAGTGACGTACACGCGTGTGCTGAGCTGTGGAGATCTGACGCTGGGCTTGGCGTGCTGATGCCACGCCACCGAAACGCTTCCACGGCGTGCATTCCCCGCCATCAAAAGTAAAGCCCGACCTCAGCCAACGAGTCCGGTGGAGGCCATCAAGCAGCCTCAAAGGTGCACCATCAAGGCGCTCGTGTTCTGTCTGCCTTTTTCTGTCACCAGCTCAAGAGCGTGCGCGGTGAACCTCTAATATATCCGTCCAACGAATGCCGCCGAAGCGTCGAAGGTTGGCGAAACCACGTCGGAATTTCTATCCAACGTCTTCGACGCAGTACAGTCCGTGGGCTCGTGGCAAGGTGCTGGGCGGCTCCAGCGTCATTAACTTCATGATGCACGTGCGCGGAAACAAGCGCGACTACAACTCGTGGGCCGAGGAGTACGGCGCCAAGGGATGGTCCTACGACGAGGTGCTGCCCTACTTCAAGAGCATCGAGTCCTTTCACGTCAAGCAGTATGTGCACAACGGTGAGCTGGAACCCGCCTAGAATACAAAAGGCGCCTGCGCCTTTCTTTCTGATAAGGCCATCACGAGGTGAGTGAGAACAGCAGGGTGAAGATTCACTCGTATTGCCTCCAGCGTGTGCTTTTATCTGCGACAACGCTTTGGCACCTCGTGTACAGAGCGCGACACTGTTAGCGCGAACAAGCGATCGCCAGTTTTCTGTGTTTTTCTCTTAGAACCGAAAGGTTGTCATCAAAGATAACATTGTTATAGAAAGAGCTCATTTAGGCCTCTAATATAAGGGGAAAATTTTTGTGCCCACTAATACTCTTTCCTAATAAAATGCGAAAAGGCGCGGATGTCGTGTTCGCGCTAACAGTGTCGCGATGTGTACCTCAAGTACCTTGAGCGCGTGCCCGCGACAAAAGCACGGCGCAAGGTGCGTGCTGGAGGCTCGCGCTTTTAAAGGCACGCCCTGCCGTTCTCATTCTGTCGCCCACTGTGGTAGACCCACGCAGTGCCCGTGCAGTGTCTGACTACACTGTAGTCTGAGCGAGCGCAGTGATAGACCGCGGCAGACGCCAAGACTCACGCGTCTGCTGCTCTTCGGCGTCTACGCGCCTTAGAGCGTGTGCCGCCAGGGTTGGGTTTGGATTTGAGTAATAATGACGTGCTGCGTAAGGCCCGTCTTGAATAGGTGGTAAATTTACTGGAGAGGACCCATGAATAGGGTGGGGGAGGTGTACTGATTGCCTGCTTCGTTGCATTTAAGATTCCGGGGACGGAAGTATAGATGGCGCAGTCATCGAATGTGGTTAAATTCGCTAACAACCGCGCGCATCTTGTCGCTTCGCCGTGTGTGCTGAGATAATGTGGTCTTGAAAGTGGTTAGCAGTACCCAGTTGGGTGCTGCAGACCGCACTCCCAACTCAGTACGCTTTATATTGCTTTCTTCAGAAGGGACTCCAATAAGGAGATAGAATCAGGTCTTCATGAGAACCGTTGCACGCATAGAATAAAATCGAAAACTGAGCAGTTCGACCTGGGGATGATGTGTTACACGGTGACGACCTTTTCCAAAAAGGACGTTCTCGTGGAACCCTGTGGTATCTCGGCTAATGACACGAATTTACTCTCAATGAGCAAAATATCTTTCAGATTGTGCGTAGCTCACACAGTACGGATACCTGCTGTCTAGAGAATAACTGCTTTCCAAGCTTGGAGCAGGTATTAGCGGCGAGATGTTTTGGTGGCGCCCTCCTGTGGTTCCCCCTTGTGACGTCATTACCTTGCAAACAACAAGTTCGATGGTGTTTGTTATTAGCATGGTGGAAGCTTGAAATCATTGCGCTTTCAAAGGAACGCTGCCAACACCGTCAAAATTAAAGTTCTTTCATTCCTCTTATTTCCGTCGATGATAAATCCCCTTTCCGACGTCATAGTCAGCGTTCGGCCAATCGTGGAAGGCCGACCACAGCGACGCTTTCGGTCGCGCACGGGGCTAATTCTTTGGAGCTCAACTGGAGCTCAACTTCAGCCGGCTCAACTGGTGAGAAGGACGATCGGTGTCGTGCTTCAACGGCCATGCGGTCTCAGTGCCCATAAGATGTCCGCCCATTTTGCCACTGCATGATATCGATGAGCCTGCTCACTGGTTCGGCTGATGGAAGGAGGATCAATCTTTGGTAGTGCATCGTGGTAGATCCAACACTCCCACACACTTCTCGCACAATCGGCCTTGCGCCCGCCCTTCCCCAGGTTACCACGGCAGCAGCGGCGAGCTTCCGGTGGACTACCCGAACACCCGCACGTTGCTCAGCAAGACCTTCTTGGAAGCCGGCAAGGAACTCGGCTACGACTACGTCGACTACAACGGACCCAAACAAGCAGGCAATTGCAATTTTCTGTGCTGACAGCTTAAACAAACAGCGGGCGTGGCTTACTGTGTTTCTGCTCCTTCTATATTCGTTCTTCAACCTTCTTGGTCGGCTAATGCAGCAACCTCATTGGGTGCGGAACAATAATAAGATGCTCGGGGACTATGTACAGTCTAAAGCAAAATGCGCGTGAGTCCACTTTTATGTCGAGCACTTGGAGAGCCAATCACAGTGGTCCACCGAGGGAGCTCGGCGAATGGCAAGAGCATTAACTCTGCGATCTGAGGCATTATGAGGATCGCATTGAGCACGTGGCACCTCATCCTCGGTGTCACGTCGCAGGCCCTCTTTATTCGTTGGTGAAGACACTCTAACAAGGCATGACTCATTAGATCGCTAGATCGCAGTGACTGAGTCTTTGAGCGACCTGCTGAAAATTAGTCAAGCGGAGTCAGGCAGCACACACGGATGTTCATTAGTCACAGATGTCGAGCTCGCGCCGTTGGCCATTGAAAGACGCTCGTGGTGAGCTACGCTGTGTTTAGTGCGTTTGACGCTTTAGCATTTATGTTATTTAGGATAAGTGTGTACACAATAAATTATCGCCCTCGGAGAACAAGCATATCTTCATCGTGGCTACCTCTGGGTGCAGGTTTTTCGCGGGTGCAGGGCAACGTGAAGGACGGAGTGCGGTACAGCGCGAGCAAGACCTTCATCCGGCCAATCCTGTCGCACCGAAAAAACCTGCACATCTCTCTGCTGACCAAGGTGACGAAGGTGAGTCGATTTTAACCTCGCCGTCTCCCTCATATACCGGGTGTTCCAGTGAAGACTTTAAAAAGAGGTCCCAACACTACGCAGGTTGAGAAGAAAAGAAACGTTTTTCCGGGAACAAACTTCCAGCCATGTCCAATGTCAGGGATTGCAACCATCGGCCATACCATGCTGAATACACCGGTTCTCGTCAGGGATTGCAAAATCGTACTAATTAACAATTTAATTCACTATAATTTGCGAACTACCTTTTTAATAATTGCAGTTTGGTGGCCAGATATCAATGGCAAGCGCTACCGATTCGCCATTTAGCCGTTCAACGCCATGTTCTTCCGCAAAATGTACTTTGAAGCTAACGTTGCACAGTATTGAGACACTTCGACGCTGTGGGGGGTTGACGTTTCTGCGTACAGGTGCTCTTCAAGGACAAGCACGCCTACGGGGTTCTCTTTAAGAGAGGAGCCGAAGAGCGGACGGTGCTGGCCAAGCGAGAGGTTATCCTCTCGGGGGGCACCATCGGCTCGGCTCAGCTGCTGCTTTTATCCGGTGTCGGCCCGGCAGACCACCTCGAGCAGCTGAATGTACGTGTTTGCCGCGATGCGCTTAAACACTATTACGTATCTATGCAATCAAAATCATCCAAAGAGAATTCGAGCTATCTGCTTGGGTCCTAGAGTGTTTTGCGTACGCTGGCTTAAAATGTTTTGACAAATTTGATGAAATCGCTTAATTAGGACGCGCCAAATATAAAATATAAGATAACTGTACTGCTAGGACCAATTGTATGTTCCTATATTTCTGCGAATTTTGTCTTTCAAATGGAGCGATAATTTCGCGGATAAATCGATTTATATGCTACACTCTCGGATCAACCTTAATCGGGAAGGTCGCCATGTTTGTTGTGCCGGTGACGTCATTCGCCCAACGTGCGGCGTGCCCTTGCACGCACTCTCAGACTTGGCTCTCTCGGCGTCTCGTGCTTGAGCTTCCCGTTTACCTTCCGCGTTTCAAGCATGCGGTTCGCGACGATTACGTCTACACTCCGTTCACCCTCAAGCTGAGACTGCAGCCAAAGCTACAAGCGCCAGCTAACCCGTGCTCCTATAGACCTGTTCATCTCAGTAGTTACCCGACCGGCGGACAGAGGGCGCTGACGCACTCGGCGCCATTGGGTGGCTTCAATTTGGTTGGTTTCGGTTTCAGCGCGCTCTCGGCTGTGTTGGTGTGTTATGTCATTCTCGCCTAATTTCGTCCTACAAATGTGCCCGTTATAGCGCACAGCTAATAAAACTGTGGTACTGAGCCAATTCGAGAACCACGAAGTGGTTTCGAGTCATATTCGCGGAATTTTTTTACGAACGCTTTACGATGCGTCCGTCTGGTCATGTTCGTCGTTAATTTCGGTCAGGTTCGGCGGCGAAACGACTATGATGCACAAGGAGGATTCCCATCGTCTACGGCCTGACCCACTGACCCAAGTTTCCAAAAAATAAACTAATGACGAGACTAATGAATAGATACATAGTAAAAATGCAGGTCCACAACCTGATTAAAAACCTCCTAGATCGCGAAAGACACACGAAGTCGCAAGTTCACTGACTGATTTTCGCGGACACCAAATTTCTGTGAACTTTAGAAACTCGAAACGTCTCCTATAATACGCAGATATTCTAAGAAATAAGTGATATTGTCTCGGGCTGTTTTCTTTAAAAAAAAAATAAGTACTCGAGATATATTTTGAGAGTCCGCGTCCTGGGTGGGATGAGAAATTCCTTTAGCTATTGACCTTGCTAAAATACTTATTAACAGCATTTCACAACGTTGGCATTAGAAAATGAACTATTTGTTTTACTTACATTTGATTACGAGGTGCTTGGCACATGAGATAAGAGAGGCCCATCAATTGAAATCTGAAATTTTGTCTTTGTATAAACTTTGCCAAATAAAATTAAGGGTGCGAGAGAAGTGATCTCTCGTACGTTTCGTTGAAGTCGAATGCTAGGTACGGTTTCATGAACCTTCATGACAGATCTCCATGCAAACTGATGCGATTTAAAATCAACAACCCTAAACTTGGGTGATTTCCATTGAGAGTGCCTATCACTTGGGTGATTCCCTAGGCATTCTCAAGCTGCCTGTGACAGATTATTTCACAGGGGTCTTTGTGTTTAAAATAAATTAAATTAATTAATTAAATTTTGTATAAAAATGTTAACACCCTTTAATGACGGCAGACGGCCGCCTCCATCGCAACGACTACCGACGATTTCACTTTCAGATCCGCCATTGAGTGTTATGTACTTTCTCAATAACCTGCGTTGTCTGCATTTTTCATTATCTGTTAAATTTCTGAATTAACTACCTGTTGTTTTTTTTATGTTTTCCACCACTCCCTTCTGTAACGCCCTCTGGGCCTTGAAAGTACTGAAATAAATAAATAAATAAATAAATATGTGACCGAGCTTAGTGTACAGTTTCTCTAAATTCATAAATAAACAAATCAAGCAAACGTTTCTATTGCAAAAACGATCGGATTTAGGTGTAATGTCATGAACAAACAAATCGCCCGATGTGGACGTTACCTGTATCCCAAGCAATAGATAAAATGTGAGTTAAACGTTCCTCACATGTATATCTTATATGACCTATATAATCAAAAACAACTATTTTAAATTTGTTATGAAGACAAGGCCGGAGGCTTTCAGGAAACACACGTAGCTTCATATGCTGAGTAGTATTTTGGTCACATTCCTTAAGATACTAAATGCGCGGTTATACATATACATTGCACTATACTTATTTCGAATATTCCGCCACTATCACTGTGTCAACTTCAGTTGTCATAAATAATTAAGCTCAATATGCGCCAAGTCTGACGCTGATTCCTGCATCTCCTCCCTCCTCACACGTATCCGGTACGCCGACGGTGAAAATAGTCAAAATCGGTTAAAAAATTAACTGCACATGTCGTCGCGCACATAATGATGACATGCAATTAAGTTGTAAATGTAAACATCAGGTGGCAATTTACAATAAGGCGAGAAACCCGGTGAAGCGCGACGAAAAACGCGAATGCACCGCCTTCGCCAAGTCCCGGAGGGGAGAGAGGAGTGACGAGTTGAAGCCACCTTATGGCGGCCGCGTCACGTGATTCCAAGATGGCAGCGCCCACGCGACGGAGGCTGAAAAGGTCTATAAGGAGTATTCACTGGGCGCCATACTTCTGGGTACTGTCTAGAGCGCATGCTCAGACCAAGCCCCCATTAATAGGCTGCTAAGACCGGCCATTTTGACGGTGTGGAATGCACGTTGCAAAAGAACCCTGGAAGCTAGCCATCAGCACGCGCTCGGCAGTCGCGCACACAGCTATGGCCGCCAGTGAATACTTCCTATTGGCGACGTGCGCGACCGAAAGCGTCGCTGTGGTCGGCCTTCCACGATTGGCCGAACGCTGACTATGACGTCAGAAAAGGATTTGTCATCGACGGAAATAAGAGGAATGAAAGAACTTTAATTTTGACGGTGTTGGCCGTGTTCCTTTGAGAGCGCGATGAATTCAAGCTTCCACCATGCTATTTACAAACACCATCGAACTTGTTGTTTGCAAGGTAATGACGTCACAAGGGGGAACCATAGGAGGGCGCCACCAAAACATCTCGCCTGGAGTGCCTTCATACACACGCGCGCTTTTGCTTGAGTGGTGACATCTCAGCCATATTCACGCCCAATTGATTTTTTATGCATTTTGAAGTGCGCGCAATATGGTGTCACTCAGCTCGAGCGCGCAGTTTTGGCTAATGCATAGACGCCATTTTATCGCCCAAGTCACGCACCGAGTGCGCGAGAGGGTCACGCGCTGGCACATTCAGTGCAACAATGGATGTCTTCACCCTGAGACAGACAGACATGTAGGCACCCTAATCTCGCCGCTAATAGCTTTGAGACGTGCATTTCTAGCGCGAGTGCTCGTTCTGTGAAAGGGCTATTCAAAGCAGCGACCTCGTGCTCTCGTGCTTGTGCCATTGGCTGCAGTTTCAGCTTAAAGGGATACTGAACCAAACATTTTAGTGTCCATAATAAGTGGCGCACGCTCTTTCCACGAGCCAGCAGACGCCGGTGTGGACTAGCAAACGCACGAAATCGGCCATTCACGCTTAAGACGACAGTGAATCTACAGGCTCAGGGTAAAAAGAGAATAAATACAGGCTTTTCATCTCCACAAGTGAAAGTTACGTGCTTGTCAGACCAATTATTCGCCTACCTTTTACACGAAACCCCACCTTGGAGATAAGAAGCTTGTTTTCATTCTTCTTTTCCTTGAATGGGCGACAATGACGTCCATTTCGGTGCGTGTGCTCGCGCACACCGGCGGCTGCTGGTTCGTGGAAAGATCGTGCGCCACTTATTATGGACACTGAAATGTTTGGTTCAGGGTGAAGGGAGTATACGGCATAGCTCGCTTCGTCAGAATCTTCGACACTGATCGTAGCAGCGATTAGGGTGGTTGTTATGAAGAGATGTTGGACGCTGGTCATTTTGACTGCGATCCACTGGCAACCAGTCGAACTCGCCGTGGTCGCCGTCATCCGCGACTATCTCGCAAGTGCATGCAGGGTAGAAGGTCGAGGGGCCGGGGGCGAGGACGAGAGTAGCGTTGGTGACGAGTTGCGTGAGAGGTTTTGATTGTACCGTGGCGAGGCGAGCTAGGGCTAGCATGAAGGCACCTAGAACGAGAGAGCGCTCATGATCACGTGGTTTATGAGCACCGTGGATGGATAATAACGGCTGTACCCTTTGTAACAGGTGGTAGCTTGCGACACCTAACCTAAAAACAATGACAAAAACCTGATTTCCCTTTCCTCATTTCAAGTCAATGTGTTTCTCTAACTATCACCAGGTCATGAAGATAATCGCCAGGCAGACCTTTGGGGTCCGGGCAAATAAGCTAAAAACATGACCCCCCGCCACCTCCTCCGGCGAGGGAATCGCCAATTTTCCTTTGGTCGAACCTTGTGGGCGTCACCTAACACAAGACATGTACAAGTTACTGAAAAAAGTAATTAAGTTAAGTTACTGAGTATTGGCCTCAAAAGTTATTTTAGTAGAGTAGAAATCACTCAAATGGAAAGTAATTGAGTAAATTACTAACTACCGTAACAAAGTAGCGAGTTACTTTTGAAGTTACTTTTATATTTTTGTAGTAACAAGAAAGGACATAAATGTTTTGATCCGTTAGCGAAATTCTGCTAGCCAAATATAAAGCGGCTTGTGTTTTCACACAAAATGCTTTAGCTGGTTCTGCTTCTGCGTGATTAATTGTTTTGTATTTTTTTTCTTCTCTGGTCGATGATGTACTACGTATGTATCAGTTCTACTTTGAGGTTAAGCACTGCTGAGCTTGATTTGGCAGGCAGTGTTTGCTTGTTTACAGCGTTGCGTAAAGTATATCTAAAAATACTTGAGGTAAAGTACAAAGTCAATTAGAGGTAATGTACTTGAATTATAGTAAGTGCACCAGGTGTAATGTACGTGAAGTAAAGTACTATAAATATAACATACTTTTAAAATAAAGTATAAATACTTTTTAACACAATCTTTCTTGATGCCCTTCATATCCTTTTTATTTTTACTTTATTTGAACTGGTATCCTTTGCTCTGGGGGTAATCGGAGGAGCATCAGTTTTTCTCGGAAATGGTGGCAAATATTGGATGAAGTAAAGTCGTCACAGAGTAGTTGTTTTGCTCGCGCTGACAAACTATTTAACACAATACGCTTATAAGGCACTTCTTTGTATCGGTCTTATAGCCGCCTTTATATCACTCAGAGAAACGACCGGATTACATCTTGAAAGACGATAGCGCGTTTTCACATGACGATACACCATTTTTTGTTTCCAAATTCGGGGAACGTATTTTGAAGTCGGGAATTTTAATTTCTTCAGAAATTACCAGAAAAATACTTCAGTAAAGTACAAGTACATGCTCAGAAAATATACTTCAAGTAAAGTACAAGTTTTCTAATCCTACCTGAAATAGTACTTTAAGTACCATGTTCTTAAAGTACTTCCCACTCCAGATTGTTTTTGTTGTTGTCTTTTGTAAAAAAAAAAAAAAAAAAAAAACGTTGGGGGAATTATTAAGCTTCTTGGCCGATCTTCGAACCCTGGAAGACTTGCGTATGCTGAGTTTTGGGAGGAAAGGCAACGTCACCTCTGTGTTGCCCTTTAGCACGTTACCCTTCAAGTACAGCACAAACTACGGGGGCATCAGATGGGCTTCAGAGCGGGCGCTGTATTTTGTTGACTCCTTAGAGTGAGGCTGCAGTATGTACACCTCCTGTAGTGGGCAAGAGTATTTATGTTGGGGAGAAGCGGGGACTAACGCTCTCTTTAAATACGTCGAGTCGGGACACAAATAAATTCCAGTCTTGGGCGCTAATCCCGCATTTACTGGGCTTCTCTTGCGACGTGTCTATCTTTGCTTTGTAAGCTTTGTAAGCGACACATTCCTAGCAATTGATTACTGTCAATTCTATGAAGTGCCTTATCATGTATATTATTATTTATATGTGTTTAATTTTATTATTACTGTTTTTTTTTTGCATTTTTGTATAAGAATATTGCTTTGTGGACACGATATTGACTCCATAGTTTTCTTTGCGTTTACAGCTGTATGCTGTTGAGCTAGATACAGGGTGGTGGGGCCTTGTCAGGTAAAATTTGTTTACCTTTTGCCCCTCCACCTCGACTCAAGGAGTCCAAATAAAGATTATTATTATTATTATTATTATTATCTCGTAAACATTTTGGTGGGTTTTGAACCTTCCGAACCACCCCCCCCCCCTTGCCAACCCCACATGCTTCCCCCTCTTTGCAAATATCAGCTGATATTTCAAGATCTTATATCTTTTTGTGCAGGAATATTTGTTCGCAAGCAAATCTACCACTAAAATTAAAAAGTAATTTGCAATTTGAGTAGAAGTTACTCGGAAAAAGTAATTAAAGTAAACTACTAATTACCGAAATAAAAATGTAATTCAAAGTTACTAAACTACTCAGAAACGTAGTTAAACTACAGTAATTTGAGTAGAGTAACTGAACTACATACAAGTCTGCCTGACACCCGACCCACTGGGGGACTAGGGCCAAGACTGGGCCGGAGCCACGCGGAAAGAAGTCCCAATCTTCTTCTTTACCGCCTGTCCCCAGCTGTGCTAGTTAGTTGCACTCATTTCAATTTTCCCTAGACAATTTCCCACAACTCTCCAATCTCCACTTCGTTGCCTGAACTCTTTTATAGTCCACCCTTCCATCTTCCCCAGCGAAATCGATGGCCACTGTCGCCCCTTCGGGAAGGGCAGGACAAAGCTCCTTACATTTTAGAATTACATGCTCAATTGTTTCCGTCTCCTCCTTACATACTGCTCACATTGTGTCTGTGTCTTCAAATTTGGCCCTATACGTTTTTGTTCTTAAGACTCCCGTTCTCGCGTCAAACAGCCGAGCGCTCCCTCTTGAATTATCGAATAAACCTTCCTTCTTTATTTTTTGCTTTGTGACCTATAAATCGTGAAAGACGATTTCTCCTGCATTTTTTTCTTTCACATTCATCACTCTGCCTTTTTAACTGTCTTTTGAACTGAACGCGTTCGCTCCACTCCCAGTTCGTCCATCTCGTGTTCAGACTCCTCATAAAGTTATAGATGTTATGTCGTCCATGTCTGTTAGCCTTTGGTCAAAATTTATTTTACTCGCTGCCTCTCTGCTCTCAAACGATGACCAGCCCATATCACCCTGAACTTCCTCGTTTGGGGTGTTCCCATGTGCACCTAGAGCTATGCTGCCAACGCTCCTTTGTCATATCTCCGATTTCGCCTGAACTTCAGAACTCATACATAAGACTGCATTACCAAAGGTCAATCCTGGTACTAACATTACTCCTTTCCATACTCCTCGCACCATTTCGCATCTATTAAAGTTCCATAACGCCTGTTGCTTCATAATGGCCGAAATCTTTTTTACCCTTACTTATTATATGTCTCTCATATTCCTCGAGGACTCTCTTTCCTTCGTTGATCCACACCCCCAGATATTTCTACTTGTCCACCATATATATCTCTATGTCCTTAATCTTTAAAGGATCTCCCTTTATGCCGTTAAAAAAGGAAAGACGTTTACAATTCCCTGTAATGCAAAATTAGAGCGCAGCTCTTGAGGAGGAGGAGGGGAGGGTTTGGATGAGAGGGTATGCCCCTTCTCCCCTCTGCACCCTCTCCTTTTCCTCTCCTCCTCCCCTCCCATTTCGCGGAAACTTTTCGCTAAATTTCCCGCTAAATTTAGCGAACATTTCCCCGCTAAATGTAGCGGGAAATTTATCGAAAAAATGTTGTGCTAAATTTAGCGGGTTAAGTTTCCCCGCTAAATTTAGCGGGGAAATTGACATCACGTAACCTTAACACCAATTCAGTTAAGGCTGACCCGCTAAATGTAGCTAGGAAATTTTCTCGCTTTATTTCTCGCTAAATTTAGCGGGAAAGCTTTCGCTAAATTTCCCGCTAAATTTAGAGGGAAAACTCTACCCGCCAAAATTAGCGGGAAACTTTTCCCTACATTTTTGGTAAAGTTTGCGGGAAAATTTTTGCTACATTTCCCGCAAAATATAGGGGAAAATTGTGGGAAAATTTAGCGAAAATTTCTCGCTAAATGAGAGGCCAGGAGGAGGGGAGGAGGGGAGTGTACGGAGGGAGAAAAGAGGCATACCCTTCCCTTCGTACCTTCCCTCCTCCTTTTCAAGAGCTCCGCTCTAATTTCGCATTTAACATAATTGTAAACGTCTCATTTTCCCTCCCCCCATGTACGATATATTGAAGCCCAATTCACTTTTCTCTAGTCTTTTGTTTTTTGTTTTTTTTTTTAAGAGGCACTGAAGTCGATTCTGATATCGTCCTTTTGTGGTGGGAACTTAATTTGGGCGCTCTAAGCGTCCCAACAAACCCGAAATAACAATCGTGCGTATCTTATTTCCTCGTTAAAAGCGTGTTCAAAGATCGCGACACGCCCTTTTTCGGAAGAAGTTTCTTCCGAGTGAGGTGGTCGACGAAAGGCGCTTGTTGGCGAGTTGCAAAGCGATAGCTTCGCCCGCGGAGAAAAAAACAAGTCTTATCCGAATGTGTACCTATCAGACTCTCTTCGAAACAAGTTATAAGAAAGTCATTCGGAATCTGCGCGTATTGTAGGGCTTTCATTGCTCCACACAATGTAGTCCGCGAGAAAAAAAAGAGTCCAAATATTTCTATTGCCCTGAGATGAATAGGCGGTTTTGTAATATAGGACTTTGTATATGTGGGAACTAATACATTTTAAACAACATAAGATCAAAACCGATCTTTTTTTTTTTTTAAATGACTTCAGTGACCCTTTAAGTATATCATGAAAAGTAGAGGCGACAGGGGGCATCCCGGCCTAAGCCCACGCCTTATTGCTGCTGGCTCTGTGGCTTCAGCCTCTCATGTTATAGTTGTTCATGGCCACTTCATTCAAAAACCTCACCAATTTGACATTTAAACCTGATTCCGTTAGCTGAAACTTTATTTAATGGGTACATCGAGGAAAGCCTTAGTGTAAAGTGCCGAATTTGCTGCCCCAACATGTGTTTACAAACATTTCTGATTACAGTTATTTGTAAGCTCCCTGTATGTCTTAAGATGCCATCCATTACGCTCGTTGGCTTGTCTACGCTATTTCTGCATTGCCTGACCGCATACAAATTATCTTCCAGTCGCCTATCCTTGCGAAAACCATTCTGGAGTTCTCCTAACATTTCTTCTGTTTCTGCCCATTCTTCTACTCTATCCTTCACCACCCGCAATGCTAGTCTGCTTTGGACAGATGTTACCGTTACGGGGCGGTAGGATTTGATGTTGTCCCTGTCGCCTTTACCCTTGCACAGCAGCCTCATCCTGCCTTGTCGCCGAGTCTCGGGTACCCCCCCCCCCCCCCAAACAATATTTTTTCCAATTTTTTGTTGCAGCATAAACTTAGTTGTGTTTCCAAGTATTTTTACTAGTCTCGTTGGTGTGCCATCTGGTCCAGTTGATATTTCTGCTGATACTGCTTTCGACTCTTTTCTATTCCCTTGGTGTAATCTGTGGTACTTCGCTAAGGTATGGTTGGCTGTCACTGCAATCTATTATTTTCGTGGTTTCTGGATGCTCTACATCTGAAAACATGTCCTCAATTATACTTCCAATATATTTACACGCCTCCTCCTGTTCTGCCTGTGTACCATCGCCAGTAGTTAATGAGGGGTGATGCGTCTTTGTCTTTCTACCCTGGGAACTTATATGCTTCCAAAACTTATTGACTGCATTGCTATCATTTCGGTTAATTTTCCTTGTTCATTTCATTTTATATTTTCCGATCTAGTCCGGGATCAAAGCACATGCCGCTGATGGCTTTTCCTGGAAGTCCTTCCATTTGCTCTCTGTTTCCTCTGCTGAAGCACCCCCCTTTTTTGCTCGTCTATGCTCCCTGGATGCTTCTTTTCTCTGATTTACGGCTGCTTTGGCTTACTTATCCCACCAGCTTTTGGCCTGTGTTTGCATTTGTTTTTATATCTGTCTTTGTTTCGTTCTAACTCCCTTTTGAATATTTCCACTACTTCATTGTACGACCACTTTTTCTTTGCTTGTGTGGCAACCTTGTCCTCAAATCGTTTTGATATTTCCTTTAGCTGTGTCACTAAAACCTATCTTGTCTCCTTGCTTCTGTGCTTCTGGTTCTTGCTGTGTCCTACCAAAATTAACCTTAATTCGTTTATTGCCACTCCCTAAGCTTTTCATTCCTTCGTCTATCTACGTGCAACCCAGTCCGTTGTACTATTTTTGGGACGTTATACTTTAGTCTATAGTCGATCGAGAGTTGTTCCTCTTCCATGTAACTATTCTCTCACATTTCATTTACCAGGACTAATCTAAGGCCTCGCATAACTCCTGTAACGTTCTTCCTATCGCGTCTGTGAAACCATCAAATTCATCCAAGTGAGCATTCATATCTCCTATGATTATTGTTTCGGTGTCCTTTCCGATCTCCTTGATAGCTAGTTTTATGCATCCTTCGCGCTCTGCGTTTTCCTCTCGTATTATTTCCTGCCCACAATTACATAAATCCCAAGAGTGTTGGCACACCCCCAATACTACCTTGCATCAACAAATGTTCCTAACAATCTTCCCTGACTCTCTTCTAATATTTTCCTTTCACCAATGCCCCTAGACCTCCCCCTTTCCTTTCCTGTTGCATCCTATGCACGCGTATTGTGGCATAAAAGGTTGTTCTTCCATGACTCTAAGATCTGTCTCTGCGACCTCGTATACTGTAAAATTTTCATTTTGGAGTCGGTCCTTAATTTCCATTCACTTCAGTCTACTCCTACCACCTTGCATGTTTATGAACCCTACATTCTGTTGTATTTTTCTTTTTCTCCTACCAGTCTTAGTCCTGTCCTTCCTTGTGGCCTCTTCCCTTGTCAGACAGGGACTCTCTTCGGGCCCGTCAGTACCCGTAAAAAAGACCTAACTCTACGCCCCATCCTGTACCCTCCCTGAGGGTACGCTGTAATGGATGCCATCCCAGGAGAAAGGGTGGTGCTCCAGTTCCATAGATCTCCTGGTTGACATCCATCACGTCGTACCTAAGGGCCTCCCTCATCTCCTGTATAACTCCATTCGCTACAATAATCTGCCTAACTACTCCGACCTCCTTGGTGGGACCTCTGGGATGGTGCACAACGGCCCGGAGTTTGGCCACTCCTGCCTCTATTTGCTTCCCCAAATGCCGCCTCTTCAACTTAAGTACTACATCAATTGCCGCTGCGTGTACGACGACTAGGATCTTTTCCTTCGTGTTGTCCTAGATCCTGTCCTTGGCTCTATCTATTACCTCACTAAAACTCCTGCCTGGCGTGTCCTCTGCCTGCACCCTCTCATCGTACCTTGCCGTCCTTAGGACCGCCTCTTTGTATCTTGACACATTCTAACTTCCGACCACTCACACCATCCTGCGCTCTGTCTCCTTTTCCCGTAGTTCTGTCACCTTCCTCCTCTTGCCCTCTAATGCTGTGTTTGTCTGTCCTCCCGTGGCCCCACTCGTTCCGGCTATCTGGCTGAACGTCGGCGTTCTCGGCGTTGGCTGCTCATCTCGGGCCTTGTCCTTGCTATCTCCTACATCCCCTTGCTGGGAAGGCGCCCCCCGTCAGCACTCGGCTCTCCCACCTTCTGCGGGGCCCATCATCTGGCTCTCTCTCCGTTTTAGCCCTTCCAGTTCCGTCTACACTGCCTCCCGCTTCTGTCTCTCTGACTTTACTGTTGTATATATCTCCTCAATCCGCCCTTCCAACTGGTTAGCTGCGCTCTCGCTTTTTTTCATCAGGCTCCCCCTCAGTTCCCTAACCTCGGCATACAGCGCCGCCCTACACACTCTTTCTTTCCACAGTTCCTCCACCAGCTCCAGCGTAGAGGAGCTGGTGCAGTGGAGCCCTGCCTGTCTTAGACAGATCCTGCAGGTGAACTCTGCCTCCTGTGCCGCCCCACATTCGGAAACGAGGCTTCATCCAAATAGCACCACCTTCAACACTCGTCGCAACGCATCTCCCCTTCGCCTTCCTTTTCGTCCTCTTAATTTTTTCGCGTTCGTCTCCCAATCATTCACCCTGTCTGCACCTGTCTACACAAGTGTTAAGTCTTCCGTCGCCTTCTTTTTTTTTTTTTCTTCCATCACTCAAAATAATTTGCCACACTGCCGTGCGTGGTAAGCCCCACGTGTAGCAACACGTGGTCCGCCTCTCGAAGGCTGTCACGAAATAAAGCCACAAAAATAAAAAGATAAAAACTAACTAGTTTTTGTCATCACAAACTATTTTGGGGTAATGTTAAGAAAAAAACAAATACTATCTATTTACGTCGTCACAAACTTCTGCAAAAAAAAAAACGATCAAATCATCGCTCCATACGTTTAAACAAAGCTTGTCACGTGACTGCAATAATTCAACTTCCCTCAAGCCCGGTTCACACAGTAGCGTTTGACTGCGTTTGACTGCGTTGCGGCAGCGAGACACCAGGACATCCCTGCTGCTTATATCGCGTGCCAAGAAGATTCCTTGAATTGAATTCCACGCTTACTACGAAGCACAGATGTGCCGGTGACTCGCTTTCGGTTCTCGTCTCAACGCAGTCAAACGCACTCAAACGCAAGTGTCTGAACCGGCCTTAACGCTAAGCACTAAGCTAAATAATCCAACCTAACTTCAAAAGCCACCCTAACACCATATAACTATTTAGCACTATCTCATTTTCTACCCCATGCACACTAAAACAAAGATAAACAAAAAATTCAGCCTTTCTACTCTGGTGAAGAAGGAAGACCAGCGAAGCTGTACTATGCTATACTCTGTTTCACCTTATGTTGTACCGCAGGAAAGGCTACAAGCGCGAGCTCCTTGCCCTAGGGCACATCTCGGCGGCACAAGCTCTCGTGCACAAAGGGCAGCTGCCAACGCTATGAGCTCGCGCTTCTAACCTTCGCTGCGGTACAACATAAGGTGAAACGGAGTATAGAAATGAAGCATTATGGCCGGCCGCAAGTCGGCAAGCCAGAGTGGAAAGTCTAGAAATGTTGCCGCGCCACTAATAGATGGCGGCAGCTGTCCTGAGTTTTGAGTCGAGATTTGTTTGCCCACGGACTAGGGTGACCGTATTCTTCAAGGTAGAAAACGGGACATCCAAGCGAAGGGGGGGGGGGGGGGGGGGGGGAGATTGTACTCAAGATTGAAATTGGGAGAAATGAAATAACTGTTGTTATTTCAAAACATCGCCATATAGCACTAAATTTTACTTTCTTGGTTAAATTGCCCCCGCCTGCGTTCACGCCGCTTCTCGAAGACAGTATGCGGCTGCTCATTACAAAACTATTAACCCACATGGCCCCAACGTACTCGCCGCTTCGCGGCATCCAGCCGGGAAACCCAAGCTAATCCAAGAAGTCGGAATGGGAGTCGCACACCATTTGGTTCAGCAAACTTTCGTTGACAACATTCTTTTTTTTTTTCTTGTGTTAATTCTAAAAAAAGATGTAAATATCGCCAAATGCTCGACAAACGAAAATGTTCAAGAAAAAAAAAGTAAGCACTCTGTGTGGATCGAACCTGGGTCCGCTGCGTATCAAGAAAACAAAAAGTAAGCACTCTGTGTGGATTGAACCTGGGTCTGCTGCGTATGAAGCAGCCACCGTTCCAATGAAGCTACGCTACCTTATTTTTTTTTTTTATTGCAAGTTGAAGTTTCTTGTACCATTTGTTTTATACGAGACCCCCGAAGTTTCGCGTCATGCGTATAGCCATTTGCGATAGAGGGCGCGGTATCGTACGTATAACTTAACTCATATTTTAAAGTAGCCACGGTTATTTTTGTAAATATACTTGTAACGAGTAGACATAGTTTCGGTTTTGCTTCAACTTGCGTGGTGCCAATTTCGAAAGTCTGCACTCCTGCGAAAACGGGACATGATTCTTTATTGGGACAAAAAGACAGGACGGTAGAAGTGCCATGGACCTCAAACACGCGACTGTCCCGGCCAAAACGGGACGTCTTGTCAGCCTATCACGGACAGGATGCTGGGGAAACTAGCCCTTAAAGGGATGCTGAACCGAAATCTGGATTCCACAAAACACGGCGGCAAAATCGTGCACCGGGATGCTACAAACACCGAAACATCACTCACACAGTGATATCTCGAACGGATGACCGTATTTTAAAAAAAAAGGGAGGCGCATTTGACACGTTTGTTCTCGTCTTGTATCTTCGAGAAGGAGAAGCATCGGCCTCGCGTTTTCTCCGCCTCGCCGCCTTGAGGGGGCGCAGTGAAGAGAGGAGGAAACATAATATCTTTACGTCACGAGCCTCGTCGGCCTCGTTCAATCGCGACCTCTTTTTCCAAAAATACGACCGTTCATTCAAGATATCGCCTTAAAGGGGCGATGCAACAATTTTTGTACTTTGCGCAAATACCGCTTAGAACGGATGCCTGACGTTAGTGACTTATGAAACACGCGTTCGTTTTTCACCCCACGCAATAGAAGTCCCAGAAAAAAATTGAAGAAAAACGAGCAGCGTTCACCCCCTCAACTCGCAGCCAGAACAAGCGGCCACGCGATCTGGAGCCGCTTATATGCCGCCAATGTTGATCATAGCCACGCGCTGGGGTTGGCAAAGCACAGGACACGCGCTGAGTTCCAGACATTGTTATGGCTCGGCTATTGTCGTCATTGCAGCGATTGGACACGGGCGACTACCCGAAAGCTTCTCGAGCTAGTAATTATCACGAGCCCAAATCGAGTGCCCACGCAATGCTCGGGTCCAATCTATGAACAGCATACAAATATCGTCATATGGGTGTACTGCGATCCCCACTTTACGTCATCAAATTTTACAAAGGAGAGATTGAATGAAAATGATCGCTTTTGTCTCTGAAATTACACCGCAACAAAGGAGTTTCTTGGCCAGTAGCGTTGCGTGCGAGTAACCTTGAGTCCCACTAGTGCCAGTAAGCTCGTGTAAAGTGAAAAACATTCCAATTGAATATCGTTGCACCGCTCCTTTAAGGGGTGTCCAAACAGGATGCTACAAAACGCGCGACTCCGACGAATCGTGCGGCGCTCCGCTTCCGGTCGTTTTTCTTTGCCAGGGGGAAACTTCCACCCGTCAAATCTTCTGGGGGGAAACTTCCCCCCGTCAAATCGCGAGGGGGAGATTTGACGGGGGCAAGTTTCCCCCGGAAGATTTGACGGGGGGAAGTTTCCCCCGGCAAAGAAAAACGACCGGAAGCGGAGCGCCGCACGATTTGTCGGAGTCGTGCGTTTTGTAGTATCCTGTTTGGACACCCCTTTAAGGTGTATCCATACGACGGACCGGGCCACGGACCGATTGATCACGTGATGCGCGGCCCGCGGGCCGCCCGGCTGCAATGAGCATCCACACGGCGGATCAAAAGAGCAGACGACAGAGCGAACGGGCCGGTCTAACCCTCGACCTCACAGCTCCGCCAAACGCATGCAGCGAGCTGCTTTGAGGCTATTTGTAAGGAGCCAAGATGGAGGTTGAACGAAAGAGGTGTTTGGCCGCGGTGGCCCTGGCGTTGACTATTGAGGACGAGGAGGACTTAAGTGAACCGAAAAGAGCAATCCCACTGAGCGGGGAATTGCTCCACGAGCGCGATAAAGTAAAAAGTCGCATCGTCGCACCATGCCGCCATCGTCGCACAACAAAAGGTTCGTCTTCTTCGTCTTCAACAGTTGGCGCCAAAAAAAAAACGACTTTGGATTCCAATCCAAACAACAAAAGTCAGCTTGTTGCCAGAATTAGCGCTTCAATTATACTAAAAACGCCGCGGTCCGCCGCCAAGGTCCGGGCGAGAAAAGTCGTTTGGCATTTCTCAGAAGCGCGGGCCGCGGACTGCCGTCGGACCTCAAAGACCGGTGACGTAAGATCACGTGATGCGCGGCCCGTAGACCAAAACAGCAATTTGGTCCGTCGTGTGGATACACCTTTACGAATAGTGTTGTAGGGATTGTAGCGTCCCACCTACATCTCCTGCATTGTTTTTTCTTTTTTTTTTTTTTTTTTAAATCCGAATTTCAGTTCACCATCCTTTTAACAGCTCCGCTGTAAAAAAAAGAAAGATACTTAATTTCGCCGGAGCTCCAGAAAAAACACGTCCACTGTCATTGATCTGTATGACTAACTTGGGCCGTGTTGCCTGGTCGCGAGATAAAAAATGACAGCCGTTTACAACTCCGTGTAACACCAAATTAGAGCGCAGCTCTTGAGGAGGAGGAGGGAAGGGTACTTAGGGGAGGGTATACCAATCCTCCTCACCTCCTCATCCTGCCTGCTACTCTTCCCTCCGAGCGGCGCCGGCGTCGCCGTGAGGTCACGTGACACTCGGGACGTCACGTGACCCTCGTGACATCACGGGGGTCACGTGACATCACGGGGTCACGTGACTTCACCGGGGTCACGTGACCTCAGGGGGTCACGTAACCTCACCGGGGTTCACGTGACCTCACGGTCACGCCGACGCCGACGCCGCTCAAACCGGAAACGGGCGCCTAAGAGCTGCGCTCTCAAATGATGAACATTCGTTAATTGATTCTTACAATTCTTAAAGCTCTAAAAAATCTCGAAACTTGGTGTACATGAGCATTTCATTTAAAGAATAATCTACCCCTTTAATTTTTGTGTCCTAACCCATTCAAGATTTTGAGTTGTCCAATATTTTTTTAGAGATACGTCAGCTATAGACCAACTCAACTTGCTGACGTCATACGACCGCGGTGGCGCTGCTGTCGGTACTGCGCATGCGCTAACGCTTCATTCCTCCCAAATTTGGCTTCTGCGCATGCGCAGTGCCCACACCTGTTGTGGGGAAAGCGGGCTTGTTTGTAAACAGTGTGTTGGTTTATACACATATTCACTTTAAAAAAAGGTGTATTCTTACACCCTTTGTTCCATATAATACACCCCAAAACTTCAGTTCGACGTACAGCGCACTGACGGTACTAACCTTCATGAGAGGCTTGATAGCTGTTTGGTATACAACTTAGTAAAATAGTTAATGTACGTGTTACTGACTACAAAAGATATAATCGGGGTTGTCTTGGCCTTACTGAAAAAACCAGTGTTTTCTCTCTATGGTCTTTGATAGGTACTTTAGCTATTTAATAAGTTATATCTAGGGTTCCGTGTTCTCGGTATATACCGATAAATACCGATAATTAACCCCCAAAGAGTTTATTTTTAATCGGTAAAAACCGAAAAACACCGAATTCAAGCTGTGGAAAAAATGGCAGATTTGCTGAAAGAATCTTCTAGCCCGCTTTTTTTTCTCGTTGACCCGGAGCACAGCCCCACTGAACTGTCCTTGGGGTCGTCCCTTTCTTTTGAAATCATGTTTATTGCCCCATTCCATTCTTTTATCTTTTTTAGCACAACGGTTTTCAAGTCTTTTGTTCAGACACAGAAAGGAGGAACGGCAAAGAGGGGCAGGGGGAAGGGGGAGGGCAATAAGGCAATGCATTGGCAGCTTCTGGAGAGCACACACAAGGAATGGCCACTCTTGTCAAAAGATTCTTTTGATTTTCCTGCCATCCCCGTTTCAAGCGCGAACGTGGAGCGTGCGTTTTCTGGACTGCGTTTGCTCAGCCGCAAGGAACGTGCTCCCATGACTGACAAGTCTCTGACAATGTACATGTCAATTTTTTTTTCAATGAGTTTCAGTTTTGATATCATGCTTCTGAAAGCGTCACGCTTTCCGGTATTTCCATATGTATGTGCATTGTGTAACGTGTTTGGTGTGCGTACAATAAACGTTTGTAATCTGAGGTGTGCCGTGGTTTTTCTAGTAATAATGCAGTCGCCTTGCAGCACAAGCCCCGATAATCGCCGATTTCTTTCCAGCATTAAAATTAAACACCGATAAATAACCCCCGAATCTGAAGAAAAATAGATACCGAAAACGCGGAACCCTAGTTATATCGCAGCGTTATCAAGCCCTTCGTAGAATTTGGGGCCGTCTGTTGGACTATAGGGCGCTGTACGTCGAACTGAAGTTTTGGGGTGCATTATATGAAACATAAGGGTGCAAGGTGATACCTTTTCTTTTTTAGAGTGTATGGTGATCATGCCTTCCAGCTGCGAGCCATCATTGAAATCAAAACTTAGCGCCCAAGTTTGCACGAACATTTTACAGAAAAAAAGTATGGCATGTTCGAATGTATATTCATGAAACAAAAACATAACTTGCTAAATCCTAAAAGAGCGATATTATTTTGAAGGAAAATAACGAAGAAGCTCTCCTCGCAGATCTCGCTTGTCGCCGACCTTCCGGTGGGACAAAACCTTCAGGACCACATGTTCACGGGCGGCGTGGCAGCGACCATGAAGAAGGGCGCCGAGTTGCAGCTGGCTAACATGGCCATCATCACAGACTACGTCTTCGGGAGGAGAGGTACCGGTCGCGATACGACGCGCTGCCTGTTATAAGTGCACAGGAAAGGTATAAAGTAACTACCATTTTTGCACACACCTTCACAGGAGTTGATAAATTCCGAGGGGTGGCAATGGTGAGTCCTTGGAGCATGTGCCAGGGCATGCTCGGCGCTATTATATTCGACTCAGCCAATAAGAAGTGTGATCGGTACCCGGCTCTAATGACCATTCGATTTTGGAAATCAAAAGGGAGGTGGACGCCGTTTTTGTCACTTCATTGATGATTACAAGGAAACGACGCTGTTGACCCATTTTATTAGATTAAACTGATGAAAGGCAGGTCAACGATGGGTGTTCCTGCTGCATCACAGGCATGCCGGACCTTCTGAGAGTCCAGACGAAAGCCGCGACACCATCGAGAGATCTAGAAGCTTGTTTGTCAGAGGGTACATGTGGCTTTCAGGGCGTAGTAGCATCAGGGTGGAGAATAAAAATCAAGATGATTTTGAATCGTGATTATGATTATGATTTAAATCATGATTTAAGTCAAACACTTTTCCCCAAAAAAATACTGAACATATATTTTCTATTTAGCGTTTTTCCATCAGTGCTTGCTTCGCAGAGGGCATTTATTTTGTATTTGAAGCAAAGAATAATCAAGGAGGAAAGACTTATATCAGACATCTATTAAAAACACACATCATGGAGATAAAATTAACTATTTGAACCATGGAAGCTATAGTTGAATAAAAGAATGCGATTTTTTTTTAATAAATAGTTATTTCTCTTTCACCCTGAGTTATGTGATTTAAACTAAACTTAGACTTAATGTAACCAAGAGTGAAACGCAAGACTCTTGAAGTTAAGTAAAAATAGGGGAGAGAGCTCCAATTAGTGAAGGGAGAAAAAACGCTTTGTGAAACGTCGTAGCTGCGAGGCACCCTGATTCGTGTTGCCTGAATGAATCATTCATAAATCTCAAGCTTTTTTTTTTTTTGTCAGCAATGTGTGTATGCAGTATAGAGGAGGTTACAGTTTGGGCCTCTACCGATGTGAGTGAGTAACTGAGTCAGAGCATACGTATTAAACGGAGGTGTGTTTGTTTCTTTTCATTTCTTCGTTTTCATTTGTTTAGCAGAACTCCAACCTGCATAAAACGCACTTGTTTATTCACTTGTGTTTCGTTTTGTTTGTATGCTCCTTGATTCATTCCCATATTTCTTTCTTTTTTTTTTTGTCTCGAGGGGTATAAAATCCCTTAGACGCGACGTTTTCAGCTAAAGAGTGGTCCCCTTTCAAAATGTCGTACTAACCCACCTACATAGGACCTCTCACAGGACACGTATATTTTATGTAGTATGTCAACTGCATACAAAGAACCTCTCGCAGCACATGTTCTCTTTGTGTTATCTTTACATATCCTTGTTTTTTCCTTACTCTGCTTCATTTATGCAAGATGCGTACATATATATACTAGTACGTCCCCCCGTCCCAATTGTCTCCTCGTTCCTCTGAGCTTTCGGTGGAACGCAGGGGGAAACCCATTGCCTTCCGGCTAAAAGCAACGGTTGCCACAGGCCCCCTGGCCGTCCCGGCCGGAATCGAAGTGCTGGCCTTCGTGAACACGCCCTTCGTGAACGCCAGCCTGGACTACCCCGACGTGGAGATCGTGCTCATGTCCGTGTCGCCGAGCAGCGACGAAGGAGAGCGCTACCTCATCGACACCGGGCTCACTCGAGAGGTGAGCGGGTCACGCGTCTGGATCCCGAGGGAAGCGATCAGAGAACACTTTCGTTCCTGTTTCTCTGGGTCAGTAAGGCTGGTTGACACGTTTGCGTTTGAGTGAGCTTGAGTGCGCTGTGTAAAGGCCCGTTGACACACTTGCGTTTGCTTACGACAGAGTTCGTGTGATCTCTTCCGACGAGAGAACACACTGGCGCCATCTAGAGGTGACCTTGGAACCAGGGTGGATAACAAAAATCAAGATGATTTAAATCGCGATGTAAATCATGATTTAAACCGTGATTTAAATCAAACCTGTTTTGCCAAGTGACTTAAATCAAACCTCTCTCGCAAAAATAGCAATAATAAAAAAAATAGTTTCTATTTATCGTTTGCCTATCATTTGACTCTTTCTATGTGTATTTGTTTTGTACTGAAATAAGAAAAGAAATCACCAAGGTTGAAAGATTTACATTACGCTGAGCATGAGCATAAAGCAATGTTCTTTTAAGAAAATCGGAACATTGAGCTACCTTCTACTACAGCGAACTAGAATTAGTACTTCCACTTCTCTCGTCAGTCATCATAACGTCTCATTGCAAGCAAATCAGAACGCGAAAGAAGCAAAAACTAGGAAAGTAACGTCTTATCGCGAAAAAGAAAACAAATAAATATTTTTAGCTAACTAAAAGAATCGAGCTGATTTGGGTTTAGTGTGGCCGGGGTTACATTCATAAAAAAGTTGTTATTTAAACTGTACTTTATATTTGCTATAATTCTTTCTTCTGGATAGTTATCGGTGATTGGTCGGATCGATGAATCAATCTGCCATGTTTAAAACTACATATGGGGATAAAGAGTCACTATTTTCTAGCTGCATTGATTTAAATCAAATCAATCTGATTTAAAACAAAAATCTTATTTACTTAGTAACAGGCTGTAGTTGAGCTTGTTGGTGCATTATTCTGAAAGGCCAGCTAAACTCAGGAAAATAGAATACAGAGAGAGAAAGAGACAGGCATACCGCTGGACTACCAACTGTGGTTTAATACTTCCTCCTCTTTCTGAACCTTGACTTCGTGCTTTTTTTTCCTTTTCTCTTTTTGCTTTTTTGTTTTACAATCCACATAAAACACCACTTATATCCGAAACCTAACTAAACTAAAATTTGAATCCCCCGCACTTCACCGGGTCATAAAACACCGTGAATATTGTTTTTCTTTGGTATTGAGCTTGATTGAGGGCTCGCTGACGCACGTGGCTTCGTTTTCCTCGATGGCCAAGGTCTCGAGCATCTCTCGTGCATACTGGTTCTTGTGTTTTGCGATGATGCTAACGCTGTTGAACTCTGCACTGCACGCACAGTTGCGGAAATGTGCCGGTAGATGACCTGCATTTGTGCCTTTTAACGATGCTGCATGTTCTCTTGTCCTGTCGTTGAGGCATCTACCAGTTTGGCCTATATAACACTTGCCACACGATAAGGGAATGTGATAAACAACCCCCTTTTCACATGGGGCGTATCGTGTCCTGTGTGCGATGTTGCAGGTTTTCATGTGGTTGGTGTCCTGGTTTACCTTACGGCACATTGAGTAGGCTTTGTTTGGCGCAGAACACACAACCTTGATGTCCTGCCTCGCAGCTATCTTTTTTAACTTGTGTGTTATCCCATGAATGTAGGGTAATATTGCAATCTTTTGTTTATCTTTTGTTTGCTGCGTTCCATCTGTGCCCGATGTCTTGCACATAAGTTTTGTGGAGATCTTTTCACACACGCTGACCAAGAGAGCATTTGAATATCCAGAGTCTCGTAAACGGGAAATTTGTCTTTTAAAGCTAGACTCAGTTTTATGGTGACACGATTTCTTTAAGGCCGATAGAAGAGCGGTGTTTGCGACACTTCGTTTTATGGTTTTGGAATGTCCTGAATCAAACGGTAGAACTCCTTTGCTTGACCTGGGTTCATACGTCCAGCAAACGTGCCTATCTTTAAATTCCAGTTTCAGATCAAGGAACTTTTTACCCCTATCCACGGGTAGTTCGTGTGTAAAAACCAATTCTGGGCAGCATTCTTGGAAACACTGCAGGACTGTCTGTTTGCATCCATTGGTCTTATCCCCCTCCTCTTTGGTATGTAGTATCAGAAAATCATCAACATACCTACAGATGGCCATGATTCTCTTGTCTTTTAAGTTATCCTTGATGTTCCTTCCACGTGCTGCCGGGAACAAATCACACAGTTGAGGGGCTATGCGAGACCCAATGCACACTCCACTTTTTTGTAGAAAGTATTGGCCTTGCTGCGCAACTACTGTCGATATTAGATATCCACTGAGCAGTTCTAGGAAGGTATCTTCGTTGATTCCCGCCGCATTTTGGAACGGTATGCTGCCTTGCTCTTCTATGATGTTGCGAAGAATTGTCAGGAGGCTTGCATGGGGTATTGAATAATACATGTCCTGGATGTCTATTGAAAAACCAGAGGCAACACTTGATCCATCTTCTTGAAGATACAAAATCAGTTGTTCAAAATTTTGAATAACGTACGGATCATTGCAATGTATTAGAGAGAGTTGCTTGGCCAAGAAGGATGACAAATGCACTTGCCAGGTTCCTCTCTCCAATACAATGGCCCGAAACGGTACATCCGCCTTGTGTGTCTTTGCCGAGAAAAATTCTTCCAATTGTCCCTCCTTCGTTCATTTAAACTTTGTGTATAGGCTGTTTTGGTTATTTTCTTGAAGCAGCTTCATGATTGCTTGCTTTGCAATCCTGCCTTGTGTTTGCTCTACCGCGATAAAGTTTTTCGCCACAGCTTGAGAGGCTTTTGCTCCATGAGTTCCTGTAGTGAGCACTACAAAGCTACCTTCTTTATCTGAAACACACAGTTTCAGATCTTTGCTTCGTAGCTCCTCGATTGTGGAGCTGAAGCTTATACCCGGGAGCTCTGGATTCCGATGACTTATGAGGCAATCAATACCTTCACTAATGATTTGCGAGGCTTTCTCCTCATAAGTTTTGAACGCAATGTTCCGAACTAGGGCTAGCTTATCAACTGACTTGAGTCTGGGTGGTATGGCATACTTCAGACCTTGTTCGAGTACCTTTGTGGTTTTTTCGTGATGTCGACTTCACCAATGACTTGGAGAGGCCACCTTTTGGGATCCTCTTGGTGTCGTCTTGCAAGATGCTGCTTTAGAATCGGGATATACCGATTCCTCCACATGGTTTCCGTTGAGTGTCTTGTCATTGTGAGCAGATTCATGAACGAATTGTAGTTATCAATGCTGCCCAGAATTGGGTTTTACACACGAACTACCCATGGATAGGGGTATAAATTTCCTTGATCTGAAACTGGAATTTAAAGATAGGCACGTTTGCTGGACGTATGAACCTAAGTCAAGCAAAGGATTTCTACTGTTTGATTCAGTACATTCCAAAACCATAAAACGAAGTGTCGCAAACACCGCTCTTCTATCGCCCTTAAACAAATCGTGTCACCATAATATTGAGTTCAGCTTTAAAAGACAAATTTCCCGTTTACGAGACTCTGGATATCCAAATGCTCTCTTCATCAGCGTGTGTGAAAAGATCTCCACAAAACTGAAGTGCAAGACATCGGGCACAGATGGAACGCAGCAAACAAAAGATAAACAAAAGATTGCAATATTACCCTACACTCATGGGATAACACACATGTTAAAAAAATAGCTGCGAGGCAGGACATCTAGGTTGTGTGTTCTGCGCCAAACAAAGCCTACTCAATGTGCCGTAAGATAAACCAGGACACCAACCACATGAAAACCTGCAACATCGCACACAGGACACGATACGCCCCATGTGAAAAGGGGGTTGTTTATCACATTCCCTTATCGTGAGGCAAGTGTTATATAGGCCAAACTGGTAGATGCCTCAACGACAGGGCAAGAGAACATGCAGCATCGTTAAAAGGCACAAATGCAGGTCATCTACCGGCACATTGCCGCAACTGTGCGTGCAGTGCAGAGTTCAACAGCGCTACCATCATCGCAAAACACAAGAACCAGTATGCACCTAGTATGCACGAGAGATGCTTGTGCCGTTGGCCATCGGGGAAAACAAAGCCACGTGCGTCAGCGAGCCCTCAATCAAGCTCAATACCAAAGAAAAACAATATTTACGGTGTTTTATGCCCGGGTGAAGTGCGGGGGATTCAAATTTTAGTTTAGTTAGGTTTCGGATATAAGTGGTGTTCTATGCGGATTGTAAAACAAAAAAGAAAAAAGAAAAAAGAAAAAAGCACAAAGTCAAGGTTCAGAAATAGGAGGAAGTATTAAACCACAGTTGGTAGTCCAGCGGTATGCCTGTCTCTTTCTCTCTCTGTATTCTATTTTCCTAAGTTCAGCTGGCCTTTTCAGACTTATTTACTTAAATTTCTAAGACATGATTTCTTTTTTTTTTTTTTTTTGCTGTGCTTGGAGCACTTTCGCTTTGCGTATATCATGCAAGTTTTAGGCAAATCTCTTGCAAAGTGGGCTTAAAATAATTTTGACAATATTATAAGCAACTATGTCATGTAGATAGTGCGCAGATTTTATCTCGCAAATGCTGCAAAGCCTTTAGTCGCGTTATAGGCTGATCGCAACTTCCTGGGGGATAGCGCCAGTGGCCAGCGTGTCATCTCGTCCTAAGGGGTTACATAGGAACACAACGCACTCGGGCTTGTAGCTTGTAAAGCCTGTAGAGCCTGAGAGCATGTAGCCCAAGAGCCTGTTTTCCGTAGCCTGAGAGACTGTAGCCTCTAGCCTGAGTGCCTGTAGCCTCTCTAGCCTGAGAGTATGCAGCCTGTAGCCTCATAGTCTGTAACCTGTAGAGCCTGAAACCGATTTTACATCTTTTGCGCGTCACTCTTTAGAGATCATACATTCTGCAGACTCCACCAAAGCAATAGGCTGAAGGAAGACTTGGATCGAACGGCGTAAAATTTATCCTACTACGTTCGCTAGAAACCTGCAGTCACATTTTCTTTTACAAAAATAGTTTCTCTCTCTCAGTCTCTCTTCGTCTTTTCTTCTCTCTTTAATACGCGTTGAACCGCTCAAATTTTAGAGTCATTAACAGGACACTGACACCCCCAAAATACTTTTTTTATTTTTTGCCAGGCGATTCAAATGGTGTTAGAAGACTACCCAATCAATATTTTGCTACAGCGACACGTATATTTTTAATAAAGTAAAAAAAAAAACGCAACTGCTCGAAAACTAAACTGAAACTGAACTGGGGAGGAAGAAGAAATGTAGAGAAGGAGAGAGTTGGCCGGAAGTCACGTAACAACACCCGACCGTGTTCTCTTTTTCTTTTTCCCTCGGTTTTTTTTTTTTTTTCGTGCGAAGCAGACGAAAAACTCGCACGTCGCACAAAAAAGCGAGCGATGTCTTCAGCCAGGAGAAGGGGCGACGACTCGGCGACGTATTCGTACGAATCAGGTTGGCGGTCGGGCGTGTCGTACGGAATAAATCCTAATTGCATTGATTGACAAACGATTTCTCTTTCGAAGCTAGGCAGAGTCGACGGTACCGCGAAGAACAGTTCTGAAGTAGAGGTCCCACCAAGCTAGTCATCTGCACCATCGTCCGCTTCGTTCAGTCATCAAGCCCGCAACTGCCGCGATATGACGCCATGTTGAGAATTTCGCAGAGAATGCAGAGTGCTTCCGGTTCTCGGTGCACTTTTTTTTTTTTCAGTCAACGTATTTGCAGTTTTTTAGACGCCACAAAAAAGGGGTATCATAGTTCTTTTTTTTTTCTTTACTATTGAGTGTGTGCCTTCGCTGTCCCAAGACTTGGATTATATTTGGTGTGTGTGTCCAACCCATAGGAAACGGCACGTGGCCACGGAGAAGAGAGTGAGTGCGACTCAAACCGGCCTGTTCTCGATCCGGGCGGTTTTCGGGCCGAAAGAAAACGAATTTCGAGCCGCAAATTGTGTTCTAGGTTGTTTGGCTCTCATATTTAATGTACAAATATAAACATTTACGAGCATAAATACTCTGACAGGGTCCCTTGAACATGTATGCCCCCTTTCATAAAGACAAATACGATCATAAAATAGGCACGCCACTACTCTGCGTTTCGAACACGGCGCAAAAGAGGCTGAGTACCCTCAAAGGATTTTAGACACACTTACATCACTCGACGTAACCGCAACCAATGCTACGTTCTGAGTGAGCCGGCTCTCCCGTATAAGCGGCCGCCAGACGTGCTAATTCGATGGATCCACCCCGCCGTCCGGGACACTCTCGAGCCTTCCCCACTCCCCTAATTTTTTTTTTTTTTTGTTTCTAAGCAGTTTGATTAGAAAAATGTGTCACAAAATTAACTTACGTCAAACAAAAAATAAATAAAAACTTTTCAGAACAATTAATATCTACGCCGCGAGACGGATATTGCTACGTACGTCGCGAGACTCGTTAGAGCGATTCCAAAATGTTTTGGAATATCTCAAATGAGTTGCAGGACGTAAATATCGCAAATATTGCTCTATGCCTTTTTTCTATACTTGAAAAGTTTAATTTTTAAACGTACGTGTCCTAAAAGACTTTAAAAAAACTTTCTTTTTAATGTGAGTTTAGTGGGTTTTAACAGAAGGCATTAAGCCGCGGTCACACTGGTGATGCATCATAAAAAAGACAGCCTGCACACACCGTCTGATGCGCGTTTCTGCCTTGTACGGCACTCCTGTCACGCATCGGTCATGCACAGACTGTCTGCCGACGTGTTTAGAGGATACATAGGTACGAAGCAAACGTGCCTCAAAACATCCGTCAGGCGCGTCCGCCGACACTTCTGCCATATCATGTCTGCGGCGGACACTGTGTCTTTTGTACGATAGCAGATGCACGGGACTGCGGCCTTTAGGGGATGCTGCTCCTTTCGTCTCTCGAGGTGTACGACGCGTACTACAAGCCCAGACGCGGGGAGCACGGCTTCCAGCTGGCGCCCATCATCAACAGGCCCAAGTCCAAGGGCCACGTCCGGCTAAGGAGCGCGGACCCGGACGAAGCACCCGTCATCGACCCGCGCTACCTCACGCATCCCGACGACATCCACGTCGCCGTGCAAGGCGAGTGGCACCGACATCCTCGCTCCAGTCGAAAGCGTTTGTCCCCGGCGCGTGTATCCGACCGCCCTTTTCGCCTGGACCCCCAATGCGGGAAGGAGAAAAAAAAAGAGGGTGAGGAAGACACGGTAGCAATGATAGACACCCTAGCAACGGCGCTCACGCCGGTTTGGCTGGCTCGTGGAGATAGACGCTGCCGCCGTCACACATAGCAACGCACGGGAACTTTGATTTCGTATTCGAACGGCGCGTGTGCCACTGGGGTGAGTGTTAACCCTGAACACCGCTGGGCACCCTGTATTTTACATATGCGCAGCTACAGGCGCGCGTTCGGCTGTTCGCGCAAGTTCCATTTGCAGGAGCCCAGTACAAGCTCTACGAATCTGAAGAGACCATTGCTGGTTTTGTAACTCTGTTGCGATCAGAAATGTTGCCAAAACTAGGGCGGCCCCGCTCTAAGCCCCTCCCGGTGCCTAGCTAGCTAAGCACCTTTCCCCGGCTCTCATTGGTTGGAGAGTCGATTGACGTGTAATTCTAAAATTGTAATATTGTTGTCATTGTAGAATTGTTTCTCCGTGCCGTAAAAGAATCCTTATTGACAATATTTTTTTTCAGGCTTGAGAAACAAATAATTTGAGAGAGTCATTATTGTTAAATATATCTCGAGATTGCCTTATCCGCTTCGGTTTTAAACTATAGCAAAACATGCCGCTAGCGTTTGCAGCATCTGCTCAGCGAGCTTAGCTCGTTGAGCTCGTTTATTTTATGAGTGCGAGTCGTTCCGCGTTCACCTAGGTGTTTCGAGGAAAATCTCCTCAACCGTCCTAGTTTGCAACAAGGAGCTGTCACAAGTATACACTCGCCTTCCGAAGCGCTGTGTAGATGCTTGTTCTCGTAGCGGGATTTGCCTGAGCCTAGCGACCCACGTCAACTATGTTGCTTGATCTGGCTTGATTTGTTCATTTGCGCATTGTGATGCTGAGTAAAGACGTTGGTTTCTGTAAAAGCGGCTTCGCTGCACTGTGAATTTCGCAACCGCCGTGATTGCAACCCTGGTTTCAATACCGAGAAGATACCCACACAGGTAAAAATTTGCGAGCTATTTTGCTGGAGGCAATCGGGCGTTTGGCTCGCGTCAAATTTGTCGTTCCCGTCATTTTGCTTCAGAGTAGCTTTCAAGTTTCGCAGTGTACCTGGCCTACAAGAGCAAATATTTTTAGGTAGCGTTTTAGTTGTGCGTGATGACGTTAATAGACATTACTATCCAATGCCATGCAAAAAAAAAATAAAAAGAACAGAAAAACTGGAAAAACTGCATATTTATTTTGTTTATTTCTTTTTTTGTCCTCTCGGTCGCTTGTATAGGACCGTGGCTCGTGCACGATGGAACGCTAGAACGCCGCTTTCATGGTCGCGTTTTGCGAGCGTTGCAGATGTTTTAGACGAGGGCGGAATAGCAGACAGACGAAGGCGAAAATGGACGCCGACGCGCAGCTTTCATGTCTGCGTCTTATGGGCATTGCAGACGACGATAGACGGTGGTGGAATAGCAGACGATGCCGGAGGCCGCCGCGCGTCTGCTCGCACTACTATACTTCGTCTCACCTTAGTATGGACTATTGTTAGCCGCGCGTGCTAAAAGCGCGAGCTAGTCGCTTTGAATGAAGCCGCGGCGGCTGCACGAGCGCTCGTGCAGCAAGTGCTCTAGTCAAGGCAGTCAAGGCTGGCCGCTCGCGCTAGCACAGCCTTCGCAGTTAGTCCATGCTAGGGTGAGACGAAGTATAGCAGGTGGTGTCAGACGCCAGACTAGACGCACCGGATGTCGGGAAAGGTAGACACTGGGCTTGCAAGCATGTTTGACCGAACATCCAAGCCGATCCAGTAGTAATGGGCGGGGCCGCTGAACCGTGGGCGGGGCTTAGAACACCTCCTACAGATCGGGTAACCTCCACCTAAACCACAGATTAGGTGACTAGAGATGAGGGGACCTCCACCTCAATTGCGTCTAACAAAGTAAATATTGCGCGAGAATATTTTCTCGCGCACGTTGTCAACGTCGATGACGACGTTGACGTCAAGGCGTCGTCCTGATGTCGCATGGCTTTGTGACGACAAGTCAAGTCCTGGTGACTTTATGTACGTGACGCCTGACGTCTAGGTTGTATAAGAAATATAGTCCGGCATTCTATCGTTTTTATGACCTTGACCAGTGTGCCGGTCGAGCTTGGCGTTGGAACGAAACGCGTTTTTCATAAAAACCGGCTAATCCGAACCTTTTCGCTCGTAGCGCCCTCTCGGGCGCTACGAGCGAAGTGGCACAGATTAGCTGTTTTTTTTCTACATGCGGAGGCACCAAAATAGCACTCCGGTGGCCCCACTCGTCCTTTCTATAGACCTTTCCAATGTTTACAAAATCACAGTCCAGCGTGCGATCTTCACAGCCCAGCACGTGCGTGTTCGTCGCTTCGGAAAGCGAGCAAAGCACGCGCCATACGCACGAAAGCTCAAAATGGCACCGGCCACAAGCTCGTTTTTGGAAAGGTCTTATACCGCAGGAAAGGCTACAAGCGCGAGCTCCTTGCTCTAGGGCACATCTCGGCGGCACAAGCTCTCGTGCGTTAAGAGTAGCTCCCAAAGCTATGAGCTCGCGCTTCTAGCCTTGTCTGCAATACAACATAAGGTGAAACGGAGTATAGTACACTCTAGCCGCACTTCGCTTCCAAGGGCCGCTCGAGACACGGGCCTCGTGCACTAGCGCATTTGACGCTATTACTTGAAAAACAAACGCCAACACATCAAGGGGCTTTAGACGAGAGTAGGGTGCCTACATGTCTGTCTGTCTGAGGGTGAAGACATCCATTGTTGCCCTGAATGTGCCAGCACGTGACGCTCTCGCACACTCGGTGCGTGACTTGGGCGGTAAAATGGCGTCTATGCATTAGCCAAAGCTACGCGCTCGAGCAGAGTGACACCGGATTGCGCGCACTTCAAGATACATAAAAAAACGATTGGGTGGAAAAATGACTGAGATGTCACCACTCAAGCAAAAGCGCGCGTGTGTATGAAGGCACTTTAGAAGAAAGCAGAGCCGTATATTAGGAGAGTTTGGACAATAGGCGGAGCAAAGGCCACCGCCAGCGCCGAATATTCCCCCCACGCTTAGAGCGTAAACTAAATTTGTGACACAGCGTCGACCAATCAGGAGACCTCTACTCCATCTCACAAATGTCTGCAGTGAAGACAAAGGCAGAGGCGCGTGAGCCTAGCTCAGCGAAACGCTTTTGTTTGTACGAGACCTCGTGCATAGGAGGCACTTTCCAAAGCCACGCACTCTTGCCCATGCCTTTGTCTTCACTGCTAGAACAGCGTCCCGAGACTGGCTGAAAGAAAGCAGTGCGAAGAGTGGGGTGCGCGAGCGTCTTGAGACGCGGAGTTCCGCTCGGCACGGCTCAAATTATACTTCGTTTCACTTTATCTGCGAGCGAAGCCAAAGCTAGAAGCGCGAGACCAGCGCTTTTTGCATTTCTCCCCAGCTCGCGCGCTCGAGCAAAGCCTGAACGCACGGAGTTTCCGTGCTCGCGCTTCCAGTTTTGCCTTCGCTCGCACATAAGGTGAAACGATGTATAGACGCTTTACAGCGGCTGTGCATGGGCGCCGCCATAACTGACCTTCAGTTTTTGCTCCCTCTTATTCCGTTCGCTTGACTTCATCATTTCCACAGCAGGACAGGTTATTGTCATTTTAAGTGTTACTGTCCTTCCCCCAGCATAGGCCGTTGTGGAGACTCGTCAACGCCCGCTTCAGTGGCTCGGCATCTCGGTAAGACAAGAGAAGGGCGGCTATGGGGGCTCAATCTGGCGCGTGTGTAAAGCTTCTATAGTCGTGTTTCTATAGGGGCTGTTTCGCGGCCTGTGGTTGACCCCGAGATGCTCGCCTATTCAAACCAATGTATGGCCAAACTCTCTCAATAAACGGCTCTGGAAGAAAGTACGCACTGGCGCCATCTATCGAGTAGCCGTGGAACACTTGGCATTTTCGTATATTTCCTCTTGTCTTCGCGCATCATCTTTTTTTGTTGGCTTAAGAATATTTTGACAATGTTATAAACGACCATTTCTCATGTTTAGTACATACGTTTGATATCGCAAATCTTGTAAAACTTGGTAAAACCTTTCCTCTAGTGAAACGCAGTTCTATGGCCACCTCATGATGGCGCCAGCGTGTCAGAGCGCTCTCTCGTCGTAAGAGATCACAAGAACTCGGTCGTAAGCAAAGCGCAAGTGTGTGAACGGGCCTTTATGCGTGCGTGTTTCGACAACGTTGTTATAACTTCTGACTGCTCCCACGCAGTCAGAACCATTTCAATATTGAAACGTAGTTTAATCCCTCGGCTGTGCGCAGGCGCCAAGGCGGCAGTACAGATCATCCGGAGCAAGGCATTCAAAAAACTGGGCGCGCGGCTGTGGACCATTCCGTTCCCTGCCTGCAAGGCGGAGGGTGCCATGTGGAGCGAGCCGTACCTGGCCTGCCTGGCGCGCCACCACACCTGCACAACGTGGCACCCCTGCTGCACCTGCCCCCTGGGCGAGCACGGTGCAGCGGTGGTTGACAGCAGGCTCAGGTATCTTCAGACTCAATTTCTACGCTAGTCACAAAAGCAGCGGGGAAATCCATACACCTTCCCAGCGCTTGTGCACCCGCAGACAAAAAATGCTGAGTTTATTGGACTTTGAAGGTACGCGTGGCTTCTGCGGCAGAAGAGGGCTACAGCGAATCTCACCTAGAGCGCATTCCACAGCCCACTAGGCAAAGGTGGGGGTGCGCAGAAGGAAGCCATAAAGTTCGGTGCGACTGGTAGATCGCAGTCCTTTTCTTCTCGCATCTCTGGGACCGCCCATGGCCGAAATTATTGAACCCAATCTCGAGCTCGAACGTCCGAGCGCCCTGCAGTGCCACGACGCATGAGCTCGTGCTCAATCGTTGGGTGGCAATGCGGCGAGTAACTGACGGAAAGAAGGAAACGAGGGAGCGCGGGGACGACAAAACGCCGACCTCCGACTCGAATGATTTGTCGGTAGCCCTAAAGCTAGCTGCCTTTGCGTTCCGCCTGCGCCCGCGTTCCGTGTTCTAAAGGTGGGTTCACACACTTGCGTGAGTCCGATCGAGTACGACTGCAACGGCTTGCGACGTACGGGGCCCGTGGACACACTTGCAACCGCGTAGGTCCGATTAGACAATACCTGCTGTAGGCCTCTTGCGACGGCTTGCCGGATCCGCTGCTGCGGAGCAGGTTCTAGGCAGTCGCAATAGGCTTAAAAACCGATCTAGTCTCCGTCGGTCCTACTCCGTTGTAAGTGTGTGAACGCGCCTTTACTATGGCAACATCTGCGTTGGTTCCAACAAAACGGGGTAAAGACCGGTTTTGTTGGAGCCGACGCAGCTGTTGCCACAGCAACCCGTACGTGGCAAGGATTCTGTTCCACTCGGTCGGACTCTACGCAAGTGCGTGAATCGCCCTTAATGCCTAAGACACCTGCAGTGGAGACAAAGGCATCTACACACTATAACCTTCCCAACGTCCCCACACGCTCTCGTGTCCTCCTCTCCCTCAGTTTCCCGGCGCATACCCTGCCCAAAGTTACTGTTTGGCGACCATCCGCGCTGACTAGCGGCCGACTGAAGGCCCATACGCACATTCGCGTTTGAGCGCGGTGCGTTCCGTCGCGGCAAGCGCACGCGTTGCGTTGCGAAGAGCGCTTGCGCCAAACTTGTACGCACAGTTGCGTTCACACGCAGTCAACCGCAGTCAAGGGCCAATAAGAACGCGCTATCGTCGCTAGCGGCTCACCAATAGTAAGCGAAATCCAAGGCAACATGGCGGCGCACAGCGACAGCGTCGAAGTGGTCGATCTTGGGACAATCCCGCCGGCTTCCCCCACGTTTTGTCAAGCTTGAACCATCGCAGCCTTGGAAAATACACTTCCCACCGCTCCCCAAAACAAAAACAAAAAAAAAAAGCAAGTTCTGCGGGCGGAGAACCGGACACGTCTCGCCGAGTCGGCCGAGTGCCGCGAGTGGACACGTCACCCTCCTCTCCTCTCTCGGCTTCTGATTGGCCGAACGCACCGCAACGCTTCGGAACGTTGAGCGAGTCTCTACTCGCTTGCGTCACGCTGCGGAGCGTTGCGGGAAGGCGCGTGTCGCACCGCAAGCGACCGCTCCTGGGCGCAAGGACGCCGCAATGCACTCAAACGCGCGAATGTCCGTATGGGCCTTGAGGCCCAGACATGTTCGTGCCGAGTTACTTCATACTTAGTTACTTTTATCGGTAACGAGTAACCTATTTAGTTACCTTTTTAGAAAAGGAACGAGTAACGTACTTATTTACTTCTAAGGCCAAGTTACGAGTAACGGTATTTTGTTACTTTTGAGGAGTAAAGTGTACAACACCGTTTAAACAGTCTCGTTTTAATTGTCACCTGATAATGCGCCTTTTACGAGAAAGGCGGTTCCATCCCGAGAAACAACTGAACAGTATGCCATTATAGCAACGTTTATCGCTAAACACGACAGTCAAACTCTACAGCTGGGAACGTTCTTCACCCAGTGAACACAATAAGGATCGTTGGTTGAACTTCCTCGAATCATCTAGAAGCCAAATTTAAGCCCGGAGGTTGCCAACACGGGAAGGCACAGAACCCATTGTCAACTTGGAACTTGGGAAGCAGAGAGAACAAAAGAGAGAGGGGAACCCCAGATTCACCAGCTCTTGCTGAAGCACAACACTGCCGTTCCTTCGAGCGCGTCAGTAGAGCAACTCTTCAGCGTCACAGGAGATGTATTCTCAAGGAAGCGGGGAAAGATAACTAATGAAACCTTTGAGAGGCAGCTACTGCTTAAGTGCAACGTCTACTCAAAAGAAAACCAAAAAAGCATGAAACAAAAACAGTTGTGTACTTGATCGTCCAAGTAACGAAAAAAGTAACTTGTTACCATTGAGCTAAATTAACGAGTTCCTTTTGAGGATCGGTAACGAGTAACGTGTTTAGTTACTTGATGAGCGAGTAACGAGTAGCTGTATTTAGTTACTCTTTTGGGGTAGCGTCTACATGCCTGCTGAGGCCCTCCCCCATACAAAAATGTCTTATGGTCGGCTATAGAAAACTCTTTGTATGGTCGGCTTTAGCTATTTGGCCCAATTAGCTAAAGAATCTTTTATGGCTGTCTTTAGCATTTTTATGGTCGTCTTTATATGCATCTTTAGCTTTGTCTGTGGCCCTATAACTGTCCAGCCATAGCGCTCTTTAGCTTTTCTAATGGCTGGCTCTCTATAGCCAGCATGCTACAGCTGCCTATGGCTTTTTCTTTGTTGTCTTTAGCCATTTATATGGTCCGCTAAGGAAGGCTGTATGGGTTTTCCTACGGCTCTCTTTAGCCAGCACACTCTAAAAAAAAAGGTATTGTCAAGTTCCCCCGATATTTGAACACTACATGGTAGACACACGTACATCACTGAACACACAAAATACACAGGACACAAGCAGAACAACGCCCCCCCCCCCCCCCCCACACACACACACAACATAAATGACGACACGACACCGAACCCAAACCCCTCTCTGCGTACTCTAAAAAAATGGCTTGGTATAGTATTTTTATACAGCCTTGCCTCAACGGGTGATCGGTCTCTTAATTGTAGATGAGAAATTTTGCCAGTGCAGTACAACCGCTAACCTGGGGATTTTAACGTGCATCACGCATCAGCGATTACACGAACGCGTGCCGGTACGAAACTCATCCAGATCGAAACGGGCGGGGGCGGTGGCGATCGAACCCAGGATGCTCCAGCGCAAGCTTTCGCTCCACGCTCCGAGCTGAGGCGCGTTAGCCCACTCGGCCACTTCCTCCCCTACGTACGCTAAGTTCGCACTACCTCTATATATGGCACTCTTATTTTTTAATCCTACTTGGCCGGTGACTGCCGTCATTTTTCGCATAAACACGGAGAGGCGGAGCAAATATTACTCGTCCTTAATACATTATTTGAATTATCTCTTGGAATAGCCCCCATCTTTTAATTCAACACCATGAAAAAGCAAATGTAGATCATTAAGCTAATTAACTAAAATTTAATAACTATATTTTAATAAGTTTGATGAATCATTTTGACAATGCAGTGATGAAATGCAGTACACTGGTGCTGAAGATTGCAATCAAGCTATTGCTTGATTGCAGTGTTCGGTGCCAGTGTAATCTATTTTCACTTTGTGGGTAATAATTAATTTTAATTGTTGCACAATTATTTCAATGGTTTTTCAAACAAACAATATTACTAATATTTCACGACTCTGGCAACGGCAGAGGACATATCTTGGGTCATGCTTTGTTACCGGTATTACAAAAATTTATTATTACTTTAATTTTCTAACCTGGAGCGTTTTTCCAGAAAAAAAAAAAGTAAGTGCCGGTAGTGATTTTCTATATATTTTGTTTCATCCTACGATGAACTGAAGGCCAAAGCCACGGACCGCCAGGCCCAATCACGTTCCACGCTACACTATGACATGCCTAGCATTGATTAGGGGTGGACGAATAATGCTCCGAAACGAAAAACGCTGCATCATTTCCATACTTGGGTAGTAATTCAATTACAGTAATTGAATTACTGTAATTTAATTACTTTGCTTGGTAATTTGTAATTGCAATTAATTACTTTCGGGCAAAAGGAATTGCAATGGTAATTTAATTACTTTCTAGCGTCAGTAATTGCCAAATTTTAGGCACAATTACAATTACTTTTGCCAAACTTTGCGGCGCCGACGGAACCTCTCTGAAATCCTCAGCGCTCGCACAAGCGGCATAGCTTTCGGTGAAACACTCGCACAAAGACACGCACTCACACACACGCACAACATAAATAGCGTCGCATTGTTTGTTGTTTTGTTGCTTACACTGCGGCCTGAGAGACAATCCTCTTTGTAGCCTACCTCAACGGCGCCGTGTTGCGCAGTCTGCTGTGCGAGCAGAAAACAATAGCGTAAACATGCCAAAATATTGAAAGAAAAAAAAATTGACCTTCAGCTTTTAGTTGAGCTAGGAAATTTTAATTGTCTATGAAGTTTCTTTTGTTTGTTTTCGCCAGCTTTTTATGTCTTTCTTCCAGTACTGTCGCATATTTGTATCTTTGTATTATTTTCAAGTTTTTTTCCTGTTGGTTTTACTTCGTATATTTTTTGCATAGGCATTTTGGAGACTGACCTCGCACCTATGAATATTGTTACCAATGATTCGGGAGCCCCGATTTGGTTCTTATATATTTCTGAGTCATTATAATTTCAACTCAATGTAAATAATTTACAATACCATGATGTTTGTAAGCAAATGCGGTCGTATTAGCGCGTGTGGATTTTAGTTTTATATTAACACTTCTAAAATATTCATATATGACTAATTGACGCATTTTTATTTGCCGGGCTATCAAAACTTTGTCAACCCACTTTTTCTTTAGCGATCTGGCGTCTTCCAGCATATGAACTAATTATTATTTATAAAAATATATCAGAACGTAGTACTTTATTGCCTTAAACTGTCAAGTTCCATTAGGAATTTAACAAAATTCATGTAAGGAAAGTACAATACCTGGCATTTATGCAGCGATGCTTAAGCCTCCTCAAACATTAGGGCAAAGAATGAACAGATACGTTGCATTCTATATAACTCGTTTAAAGTTATATGGCCCAAGTCGGGTCGCTCTCAGAAATAAGTAATTGTAAAGTAATTGCGTTAATTTTAAAACGTAATTTCTAATTGTAATAAATTTCTTTTCACGTAGTACTAATTGCATTTGTAGTTAAACTACTTTTGAAGCAAAGTAATTGTAATTGTAATTAAATTCCATTTTGAAAGTAATTTACCCATGTATGATCATTTCTATAGCTTCGACACTGCAATTGAAACAGCCTTTTTTTTCAATGTAAAATTTTTTAGTCACTCAGTGCTATTTTGATGCAAACCACTGTCCGCCCATCACCATCAGTTATCCGAGACGCGGGCACTGATACGTGCATCAAAGCGCAATACGCAATTTCTAAGTGGCTCGTGATTGGATCTGGCGGTCCGTAGCTTTTGCCTTTAATTCATCGTAGGGTGAGACGAAGTATAGGCGTGTAAAGGAAATTAATTGGTTCGTAGTCTTTAGACTCGGGGCCATAGAAGTTTCTATAGTCGGGTAAAGAGCATTTATTGGTTCCCAGTCTTTAGACACTGGGCTATATAAATTTCTATAGGCGGGTAACAAAAATTTATTGGTTCCCAGTCTTTAGGCACTGGGTCATAGATTTTTCTATAGCTGGCTGTAGCTGTATTCATGGATTTCTATGGCCGACCATACAGAGCCATAGGGGGTGATAGCCTGCCATATAATTTTTTATAGACGACCATAGACCATTTTTATATGGGCTCCTGTTCGCTGGCATGGAGGAATAGAGGAATTTCCTAGACCGTTTTCCACTTCCTCTATGCTCTCCGTAACGGCGACGAAGCTACTGCGCACGCGCGCCACTAGCCTTGTCTACAGAGTTCAGAAGCTCGTAACGGATTGCGGAAAGAGCTGCAGAGCGACGGAGACGATATACGAAATCTTTTTATGTGAACAGAATCCTAAAATACACGGGCGATACCTTGCCCTCAGAAATGGTAGAGAAAATGAATCAATCGAAATTGCAGTTTTAGTAGATCGTTCCGATGCCTCCGATAACGATACCTAATAACGATACGATGCTCAATAGCGGGCTGCAAGTGGGTTAGCTATGTGTCAAGGAACACTAGCGCAGCACCCCCATGACGTCACGTTGCGCTGGAGCTTCGGTCGATTACGCACGTTGTACCGTGTACCGCAGCACCACGGTGACGTCACGTCGCAGCCTGACGGCTAATGATCAGTGTTGCCATCCCTCTAGCAGATAGTTTCAGTTTCGCCGTAGACGCCCGAAACCAAACTTTGAGCCATGATATTTATATAACTACCGACAATATCGACAAAAGAAAAAAGCTTTTTAATTTTGGGGCAATACAAGAGCTGAAAAACGGCGTAATCTCAAATTCAAAAATATTGATCGAAGTTGCCCTTTAAATTTGTTTTATGCTTCCTCCGAGAAAAAGAAAGTAACAAAATAAAATAAAATAGTGACGGTTCGTCGAAGGTCCACTGGATAGCTTTTTGGCGCTGTCTTAAAAAATGTTTCGTATTTTTCGCCTTCTAATGCCGCTTCTCCTCTTTCGTTTATCGTGACTTGGCAGTCTATTTTTCTGGTGCTGAAAATGCGACTGTATGTTGGCTCCGTTCAGATAAGATCATGCACGGAAGTTTTTGGAACTATTTATTTTTGTGAACTTTTTATGTGTTACTCCTCAACAATTTTACGAAACGTAATTTAAAAAAAAAAAAAAAATTGCGAAAAGCAATATTTAGAGATAATAAAAACAACATTTGAGTACGCCAGAACGACATTTTTTTATTTTTGAAGTTTTTGTTTATGTCATTTTTGATGACACCTACTACGCAAACTACAAACATAAGAAATCTCAAATATTTCACACTTATAATACATCATAGGAACTATTGAATGATTTATGTACAGCATTGTGGAGGTCATTACTTTCGCGTCAAAAACGCGCAAACATAGCTCCTTTGACGTTTTGTCACTGAATTTTCGAGCCGTTATCTACTAAAATTGAATATCTAGAACATTAAAATATATGTCATATATTCATATTAAAACGTTCTTTCAAGTGATATATAAATTGATGCTTTATCTCAAAGGTTGACATTTTTATTTCGCTCCATAATTTTTTTTTAAATTACGAAGTTAAAAAAACTTCAAGGGGCAATTAAAAACAACATCTTTGATTTTTTTTAATTTATAGGGATAGTTATTCACCATTCTCTTGTGTTTATTCATGAAAAACATGTTGCACCATTTTGTTTCCTTCAAAATTAAAGCGCTGCAAAGTGTACCTTCAACGCCGGCATTTTTTGACAAGAGATGTTTTTTGTGCCTTATCCGGCTGTTGGGCTCAGGTTCAAGTGTTCTACTAATTAAAACAATTCTCGCGTTGCTCGTCATTTGTATTTATTTAGCGAATAAGCCTGTGTTGCCCTTTAAAGTTTCAAGTTCTATGAGCTTTAGCCGACGTTTTTCCACTTGTAATCGCTACTACTACCATTTTTTAGAGAAAGAAGTAGTACAGTAAAAACAGTGGTGCAAATTATAGGCAAATATTCATATCTACATTCGCGATGAACTGGAAATGTTTGAGCCACCAAGCTTGTTAAATTACAATTCATGACGGTTGTAGGACCGGCTGATCAAGGTAAGCCTGACTTCACTGGCAGACTTTCACGAAGACGTCCGTTAAGATTTAAATAATATTTGTGATTATTTATTCGAGTAAAATAAAAAAAAATATAAAAACTGAAAACGTAAAAAAAAAAAAAAGAGTATTGATATTCAGCGCACTAGTTGCCCGGGTCGGCAGGAGGGTCTATTGAGAAGTCCGTTTTTCTGCCCCTCTTTAAACCAGACTAACAAATTCCTCTAAAGCGCCGTTCACACACTTGCAAGCGAGGAGGACCGAGATAGACAAGGCCGGTTTTTAAGCCTCTTGCGATGGCGTACGACCGGATGCGCTGCTGCGGAGCAGGTTTTACGCCGTCGTAAGAGGCTTAAAAGCCGTTCTTGTCTCTCTCGGTGCTCCTTGGTTGCAAGTGTGTGAACGATGCTTAAAGGCCCATTCACACTCTTGAGACCGAGTATGACCGAGAGAGACGAGACCGGTTTTTGAGCCTCTTGCGGCGTCTTAAGGCTTGTTCACACTCTTACAACCGAGTACGACCGATAGAGACAAGACCGGTTTTTAATCCTCTTGCGACGTCTTGGGACCGGGCGCGCTGCTGCGACGTCGTAAGAGGAATAAAAACCAGTCTGGTCTCTCTCAGTCTTATTCGGTCGCAAGAGTGTGAACGGGCCTTTAGGACCAGCACCGTTGCAGCGCATCCGGTCCTAAGACGTCGCAAGAGCCTTAAAAACTGGTCTGGTCTCTCTCGGTCGTACTCGGTCACATATGTGTGAACGGCGCTTAAGACTCAAGCGCAGTTCACACACTGGCAACCTAGTAGGACGGAGAGAGACAAGACCGGCTTTTAAGCCTCTTACGATGTTTTAGGACTAGCTCGGCAGCATCGCATCCGGTTCTAAAACGTCGCAAGAGGCTTAAAAACCGGTCTTGTCTCTCTCCGTCCTACTCGGTTACAAGTGTGTGAACGAGCCTTCACATGTATTGCAGTAATTCTAACAAGTGCGAGAAAATCGGTCAACTCCGATTGTGGCAACAAAGGAATGCACGAACTGATTGACGCTTTATCAAAGCCGCAGCATTCCTGGAAAAAACGCCGCGGCTTGAAACAGCAGACAAAAGGCCCGCATTTATCCCGGCAAAACAGTGGATAATCACGTTGTCGGTGTATTTAAAGGTTGGTGTTCTACCGATGCGGAAGCTGTTCTCTCGCCTTGCATCGTTCGACGTGACCGATCGGAAAGCAAAGCAAGGCCGCCAAGACTAAAGACCCACACGACCACCCATGAAACCAATTTTAGAGTCACGAGGTTTGAAGGGCACGTGCTCGCAGTTTGTAGAGGGACATGCTATCGCTTTGACTCGCTGGCGGCACCGATGTTAAGCAACACGTTTGTCCATATACTATCGTATATTGGCAAATATACTAACGCGCGCAATAATAGCCGCACCAACCTAATCATCGCTAAATCAGAAAGTCGGCGGCCCAGACAGGAAGCAAACCCCACAAGCCGGCGGCGACCTCTCTCGTGAACCTGATCGAAGGTGTGTTTTGTGGGGACCAGAAACGGCACGGACCGCAGAGCACACACAATTATCGACCGCTTTCTCCTGGTGCATTATCTTTCCTTCTTTCTCTCTCCTGTCATGCTTTCGGGAGGTCGCGGAGTGATCGTGAGACAAGACAACACGCGGGCTGCGGTCAGAAACAAACGAAGTGGTTGCCAGACCCGTGTCTTGACAGAACGTCTTCAGCCATGGCAGCGATTTACAGCGTCCGTAAAATATTTTGTGCTGACTATCATAATAAACACAAAACATATATAGCAAAAAACTGTTGCAGTGTGTAAGATTTGGATGTCAATTCCCCGAAGAGAATCGGGCAAATCCCCCAGTTCGTGCATTCCCTATATGTAGCCACATTCGGAGTTGACTGGTTTTCTCGCACTCGTTGGAATTATTGCAGCACAAGTGAGTGCGTCGCGGAATTCGTCAGTCAGGTTTGAAGGGGGACGAAAGACGGGCTTCTCACGGCGCCCTCCTGCGAACGCTGGAAACTATAGTGCGCTCGATATGTTTACTCGCTATTTCATTCTACTTTTTTAATTTGATGTTTTTTTTTTACCGAATAAATAATTACAAATATTGAAGAACTGTACCGTTTGTCCTTGTCCCTAAGTGTTCTTATTCTTTTTTTTTTTATTCTTATATCTTCACCAACCCCCTCTGTGTTCTTTGTTTGTTTGTTTACCTTGGTCAGCCGGACCTACAGCCGTCATGAATAGCAGTGTAACAAGCTTGGTGGCTCAAACATCCCCACTTCATCGCGAATATAGGTATAAATATTCGCATATAATTTGCATCGCTGCGCATACTTTTCTACTGCTTTCTGTAAAAAAAAATAAGAAAGGCAGTAGTAGCGATTACACGTTTTCGTCCTGCTTTTTCGGAAAACGTTCAGCTAAAGCTCATATCCCAGGCAGCACGGAACACGTTGAAAAGACGTCGAAAAAGCGTCGATGACGTCAGGAATCACATGTCTAAAGAACGTCGAAAGTCTGAATGTCAGGTCCCTTCGACGTAATATGGAAAGGCTAATGTCTGGAAAAAACGTGGATTTTACGTCGACATAACGTCCCACTTAACGACCTTAGAACGTCGAGTGCAGTTCTGAACTGGACGGGAAGTCAATTGATAACGTTATATCAACATTGACACAATGTCTCATTTAACGCCCATAGAACCTCGAGTATACGTCTGAACTGAACGGGATGTCAATTGAGAACGTCCTATTAACAATATCATAACGTCCCATTTAACGACATAAAATGTCGAGCGCACGTCTGTGATAACGTTATGTCAACGTTGACATAACGTCCCATTTAACGACCTTAAAAAAACGACGTCGAGCATACGTCGAGACTGAACGGGATGTCAATTGATAACGGTCTCGACCTGGGTCCCCATGGAACAATGGAGTCAACCGGATCTGGCTTCGTTGCTCGAAGGAATGTTCGCGAAAGCATGTATATTCGGACGGAATAGACGCTTTGCTAAATCCCCCAAGCGCCCCGGCCCGCACTCCAAGAATCATGGGAAGGGTGTTCCTTCAGCTCACTAGTGATCGGTAATTTCGGTCACCGTTTTGGGTGTAATTCGGAGTCACCCTAAACGAGCGTTCTATAGTGCCCAAGGACCTGTCATATCACTTTTAAGATTTCTCGTCAATGACAGCGTTTTCGATACTGTGCATGCTGTTCACCCTTCAACCTGGCTGAGCTGCACAAATCTCTTACATTATTATCATTCTCTTACAGCTTCAAAGACGCTGATATTAAGTTAGAAACGCTAAAAATGCTATAAACAGCCCCGCTGACTCCGAGCTAAATTCTGGTTTTTGTTGTTGTGAATTCTCGGCTTTTTAAGCAATTCCTACTAAAACAACAATCACGAGAATGATAATATTTTAAGAGATTTCTGCAGCTCAGCCAGGTTGAAAGGTGGAATGCATGCACAGTATCAAAAATGCTGACATTGACGAGAAATTTTAAAAGTGATATGACAGCACCTTGGGCTCTATAAGGGGCTTGTTCAGGGTGATCAAGGCGTTCGCTCAGGCATTGTTGGGACGTCTCGCGCTCAACGTTCAAGGAACCTCCCAAACAAAAAACGTAGAACTGACGTCGAATAATGTCGATGACGTCAAGGTGTTGCTCAGGACATTGTTGGAACGTCTCGTGCTCCACGTTCAAAGAACTTCCCATAGAACACGTAGAACTGACGTTTATTATTGCCAATAATGTCAAGGTGTTGCTCAGACATTGTTGGGACGTCTCGCGCTCAACGTTTGAAAAACCTCCCGAAAAAACGTGGAACTGACGTTGAATAATGTCGATGACGTCAAGGTGTTGCTCAGGACATTGTTGGGACGTTTCTTGCTCGACGTTCAAATAACTTCACGGAGAAAACGTAGAACTGACGTGGATTAATGTCTAAGATGTCAAGGTGTTACTCAGGACATTGTTTTGACGTCTCGTGCTCGACGTTCAAAGAACTTCTCATAGAAGACGTCGAACGGACGTCCAATACTGTTGGAGACGTCGAGGTGAAGCTTGTGACGTCGTCACTACGCAGCGTGTTTGACGTTGTCGGAACCTCTCATGTGAACGTACCAAGGCCGTCGATAAAAAGTTTGTTAAGGACTTCGACGTCACCCAACGTCTAGGACCTTATTTTGACGTCATCTCAATGTCATGTGCTGCATGGGTAGGACTTGACAGGCTTATTAGGAAAATTAATAAAAAGGAGGAGCAACGCGGGTGTTTTTTCAGTTGGTATAATACTTGAACTTGAGCCCATTATCCGAATGCAGCACAAAAAATATCTAGTTATAAAATACAAAGAATCAAAAGGTAATCTCGTCTGTAGCATTGGGCAAAAATGTTGGCGGGGAAGGTAAACTTCGCAGCACTGTAACTTTTAAGGGAACAGAATGATGCAATATGTTTTTCATGAATAAACACATGAGTATGGTTTAACACTATCACTATAAGTTTCTGGAAAATCGAAGATGGATTTTTGTTTTTCAATTGCCCCTTGAAATTTCTTAACTTTGTAATTTAAAACAAGTTTGGAGCGACATAAAAAATTGCAATCGTTGAGATGAAGCAATGATTTATATATTATTCGAAAGAACGTTTTACTAAAAATATATGACATAATTTTTAATGTTGTAGCCATTCAATTTTTCTATATAACGGCTCAAACATCTAGGGACGAAACGTCAAATGAGCCATGTTTGCGCATTTTTGACGCGAAATATATAACCTCCACAATAATGTACATATTTCAATGAATAGTTCCTTTAATTTAATATAAGTGAAGAACATTTCAGATTTCGGATATTTGTAGTTTGCGTAGTAGGTGTCACCAAACATGACATAAAAGAAAACTTCAAAAATCAAACATGCCGTACTGGCGCACTCAACATTTTTTTTCTCTTTAAATATTATGTTTTTCGCAAAATATTTTCTGATTACGTTCTCTACACGTGTTAAGGAGCACTATATAAAAACATTAACAAAAAAAGAAAATACGTCCGAACTCGCGAGCATGATCTTATCTGAACAGACCCAGTTGCCGTTTTTTTACTGTGAAGCACAAAACAACCGTTTAATAAAAGAGAATGTTTAAATTGTTCCTCCGGAACACATTATTACATTCTTTTAACACGAACCCATTGAGAGATCACACATGCTGCTAATAATGATACTCGTACAAATGTTTTCATCGTTCGGCAGCACCGCGAATGGCGACCTTTCGTGTTTTGCTCCTCAAGCCCAGCTTCTAGCGCTTGAAGACCAAACTTTTTTTCTTCTTCTGCCCGTACAGAGTCCGCGGCGGAGTGACGGGCCTGCGCGTGATCGACGCCTCGGTGATGCCGAGCATCGTGACGGCCAACCTGAACGCGCCCACGTACATGATCGCCGAGAAGGGAGCTGCCATGATCAGGGAGGACCACGACCCGTCTCCTTCCGGACTCCTCAACTTGATCGGATGAAAGTCAGAGAGGGAATAAGACAAATCCACCGTTCGAGTCCCCAATGGGTTGAGACCCGAGGCGACGCTTTTGGGGGTAGCGTTAAAAAGCGTTTCATGCTTTGAAAAAACAATTGGCTGCCTTTTTGGCATTTCCCAAAGGCGCTCTAGTGCATAGCATTTATGGCCCTTCTGCTCGCGCACATTACACACCACACCGAACGGATTGTCCCTGAACCGGGGCTTGGACTGCCGGCCAATCGATGTGCAATATCCCTGTCAGACGGACCGCTTAAGCTCCTCTAGTAGAAAGGACAATATCCTAAAAGGAGAAGCACTTCGTGCCGCACGGCACCGTAAATTATCCTTCAACTAAAGCGTCCTTCTCGAGAAAGGAGCTAGTCATAGTACTCTCGACAGTAGGCGCTAAAGGCATTGGAGGCGAGCAAGCGCATCCTTTGGTCTCTCTGGAGTTCGAGCTTCGAAAAACTGACCTCGGCATGGGTTCTTCATGCGTTTGCTGAGGGCACTGCACCAATGGAAGATTTTTGTTGTCAAGTAGAACCTAAAAGGAGCTGTGCAACAATTTCAGTGCTTTGCTTAAATAATTTGGGAATCGATGTCTCGACCTTTCTAAAGTAAAGAACAAAAAAACGCCTTTGCCTGCATGTTATATAGTTTTTTTTTTATTTTAAAAAATGACAAAGATTGAGGTTTTCGGCCCCTCTCAACTCCTTCAGCATCTTCCAACTCACGTGCGCTGTGGCGTGAAAGGAGGACGGAAAGGAGGAATCGCAACATTTCGAAGGAAGGAAATGTGTTTTCTGTCCTTTGTGACAAGATAAACAATGTCAAAGGTACAAATGCAAATTCTTTCAGCGTTAAAATCGTTTCACGGCTCCTTTAACTTTGTCAGAGACAATCTGTGTCTTGTTCCTCCTCACACGTCTCAGGCTTAGACCCACCAACTCGCCTGCGCATTTACTCTTCTTTCAGGTACTGCGGGTATAAAGCATTAAACTCGGGTGTAATGAAGCGCAGACTTTAACAGGAAATGATAAAAATTTGCAATTATTTCTAGGTTTCGGTAAGCGGGCATTAGTTTCGCGTACTGTCAATTTAGTATAGTGTCTGGCTTTGACACGTCTGTGCCAAAGCCAGTGTCTGGCTTTGACACGAAAGAATTGAGAGTGTTTATTTATTTATTATCCGAATTATATCCGTTCGTTCGTAAAATGGTTCGTAGAATAGACGCTCTAACTTGGAATATTAAAAGCAACTATAAAAATTTGAATAATCATTTTAGTTTCGGTTTCAAACCCGTGTGGCCAGCCCCAAAGCAAGACGTGAATTTTCTTACTAAATTTAGCGGGTAACTGAATTGGTGTATAAATCACCAGACATCAACTTCCCGCTAAATTGAGCGGGGAAACTCAATTGATGAATTGCCCACGAGACGTGAATTTTCACTCTAAATTAGCGGAAAAACCACGGACAGACGGATCTAAATAGCATTTTTCCGGTCGTCTGACACCAGCTCCTTTAGAAGACTATCCTTTAGCAGAAAGGATATTTATTAAAAAGCAGCTTTGGGGCGTCGTCTGACGGGTGAATAATGGCAACCATACACCGTCCAGCTTTAAGCTGACAGTGCGGTGGAAGCTAAATGCTCGTTGGAGCAACAATAACCGCCTCGCGCTTGAAGTGACCCCTACACTCCGTTTCACGTATAGGGAGTTTTAGGGAACCCTTTTCGCACATCCGATACGGTACGATGGGGCCTCCGGTACGAGCTGCGCATGCGCAGCGCTACCGCATAACTTTCGCGCATGCGCAGTTCGCACCGGACGGCCCATCGTACCGTATCGGATGTGCAGAAAGGGTTCCCTAAAACTCCCTATTAAAGCCGAGTGCAGTCAACGCTACGATCTGACAGAACCAATCGAGCTGAGCACCAAAAGTGCATCGTCACGGCGCTCGTTGTATTTGGGAGTTTGCTATCACAGGCTGAACCAATCACGCACAAAGAAAACGTAGGATTACGCCGCAGTCACCTCATGTGATTGGTTTAGCCGGACGGTTCCGATACCTCCGTTAACGATACCCGATGACAATACAATGCGTCTGAAATGGCTTCGGCGGAGTAACGGATATCGCTGTCGGAGGCATTGGAACCTCCCTTTTAGTCAGTTGAATTACCGAGTAGCAGATCGTTCCGGTAACTCCCGTAATAGGGAGTTTTAGGGAACCATTTTTGCACATCCCATACGATGGGCCTTCAGGTACGCACTGCGCTTGCGCTACCACAGAAGGCTCTCATATGCGCGGTTCGTACCGTAGGGTCCATTGTACCTTGTTGCATGTGCAAAAACTGTTCCCTAAAACTCCCTAGTGTTAGCCGATACTCCGCCCGTGTCTTTGCGCATGCATATTGGTATCGTTATCAGCTAACGTTGTTGTATACCGTGCGCGAGTGGCTATGCGGTCTCAGTGGCTAAATTGTTGCGCGGTCCTATCAATTACTCGATACCGTGGCCGACAATGGACATCTTGCAAGCAGCTTTCCGCGTTCGTGCAGGCCCTCCTTGCGCAGCGACTCATGCTCGGACACCGCCCGCACTTCGAGCTTTCACTGCTGGGTATCGCTCTTATGTGAAACGAGTTAAGAACGGGCTCCTTGGTGTTCGGCGCGCGTCGTGGGATAGTATGTACGCAGGGGCTTCTCGAGGCTTATGCTCCTATAAGATATATTTTGTATATAGCGGTGATTTCGCTGCCGTGGCAACATTAGTGAGTTTTCGTAGATCGTTTTCGCCGTCCCGCAACGCTCTCCGCAACCCGCTACGATATCCGGAACCCTACAGTCAAGGCCATCGGCGCGCAAGCGCAGTGGCGGCATGTTCGTTGCGTAAGGCTTAGCGGAGTGGAAAACGCGGTCTACGAAAACTTCCTATTGACCTTATTTATTAACAGCGTATCGTCATCCGTGTTATAAACCCTCGAGTTCACAAACATTGTATGACTTAATCTTTTTTGAACATTCAAGCCTTACAAACAGATTTTTTTGTGTGTCTGTTTTCCCGTGATCTACAAATTAAAAGTGGCTACTGTATCACCTGGATATGTCGGAGTGATATTCATAATTTATAGTGAGCCCTTTGTCACTCACTGCCGCCTCGTCCTTGTGACGTTGACTTAAAGCGCTTGACCAGGGAAATTACAAAAGTATTCTAGACAAATTACAATGTTCCCGGTTTCAAGGTTTTGCACAATTCATCACAGAAATATATGCAGAGTGGGGGTGTTCCAGTGCCACTCGATAGAGTGCGCAAAGGTGCTCTTTCGTCGGAAATGGTTACGAGCGGTCACAACGAATTTGAGCACTATCAAAGGCAAGATGTGTGCGACAGCCTTCAGAAAGCCTCCTAAATACAAACTTTGACGAAGCCGTTAATGATCCAGACCCGGAGTTCGAATACCGGCTCCGCCAGATTTTGTTCTGTTAACGGCATTCTAACATTTATTCCTACTCAGTCAGTACGGTTCATTCATTTTCATATTTCTACTGTGTGTGTATCTATATCGTTGTTGCCATGCCGCTGCGACCGTGTTTAAAGGGCGCTGGAACGCGCCAAACTGCGAAAATAAAGTTTCTTTGGGTTGTTTTGTTTTTTTCTAACCCCCTTTTCACAAATGTACAACTTGTGGTGAAATAAAGCAGATTTATTGTTGAATTAAGTGATTGATCAGCGTTTCTTTTTTTTTTTTCGAATTTGAACATTCTGGTACTGCTGGGGGCATCCTAAGCAGTTAAATAAAATGTAAACTTTGCAGAAGAACTGTTAGGGTTTCTTAGCTTCTCCATGTTTTGCACCCTAAAAGGTTATTTTAAGCACCCCCTAAAAGGGTTATTCGTAAAAAAAAAAAAAAACTTGTAAGGTTTTTTTTAAGCTCTTTTTATTATGCCTTTCTTTGCGCCAGGATGCGATAGTGCTTGAGGTCAAACAGTTCTTCACGAGCTGAGAGGTCTTGGGGCGTCGAAGAACCTTTCAAAAACGAATTTTTTTTTTAGGGCGCACACCGTAAAGACAAGGAAAGACTTTTCACATTTTACATTTCGTATAATAAAATAATGCTCAATACGCTTTTACTCAGCACTGTTGCGTAACTAGTGATATTGATATTCATGTTATTGTTAACGTCAAAGAGGGACGACACGTTATCGATCCCTAGTATCATTCATTTCCGGCATTTCACTTGCCAACAATCGCGCAACCCCCCTCCCCCCTCTCCTTCCACAGACACAACTCAAACCGCATGTCTATCACATTTCCGCTCGGGCTCAGCATCGCGTCTACCACTGTTTAGCAGCGCGCAAACCGCTGACGACTTTGCGGGCAATACACGTTGCACCCTGGGTATGGGCCACACGCAGCGTTCGCAGGAGCGGCCCCACAGGAAACCCACTCCGGAGTCCGGAGAAGGCAGTTGAAGACTCGCACGCAATGGCGCCCTTGTCCATCGAGCCTCATACCTACAGCGAACCGGCCAGCCGGGCCTCGGTACCTGCGCAACTCGCACCGGTACACTTCAGCTTCCGCAGCGCCCCTCGGCGCTACACAGCCGCCCTCGCCTTTCTCTGCTTGCTCGTGGTCGTGCTGGTGGCCGTCCTTGTGGCGATCGTGGTCTCCAGGCGCGGTCAACCGGAAGTCGGAACCCTAGTCGCAGTAGAGGAGATGACAGCACGTGTTTTGGGGCCGACGTACCACCTGCAGGGTTCCAGGAGCCTGGCGTGTCGGGACGCATATGTCTTCGCCTGCTCGGCTGCGGAGACCGACTTGAAGTGTCGTCGGCAGTACGCCACGGTGAGGCCCGTACCCGCAGCAGATATCACCGACGTCGATGACCCGAAGACGAACGCGTCGACGGCGCTTGCAAAGGCCAGGATGTTTTATCGGGTCTGCGTCCTGGAAGGCAACGCATCGGTGGCGGCCGACTTGCTGCGTGTCGCCGGCGTGGGGCTCACCGCGAGTCCGGTGGGCCACGAGCAGCTCTTCTCCTCCGTCCAGGGAGGGTTGCTGCTGAGGAAGATCATCTGCGACGCCTCGGTGCCCCTCTTCTTCCGCCTGGGCGTGAGGCCTGCCTCAGGGAGTCAGCCGGCCATCGTAACGGTATGTGGACCTCGTGTGATCTTCGATTCGCTCATGGTCACTAGGGTTCTTGTCGGCAGTTGCCGCATTCTCATTGGCTGCGGAGTGATAATGAGATGCTTGACACTCGCCCCGCCCTGCTTTTTTTAAGCTCTCAGTGACTATAGAGAACTTCGAGTCAGAGGTGGCGCAGACGCTCTTCAAAGTGTAGAGGCTAAGACGGCTAAAATGCCTGCGTGTCTAGTCTCCCGCATAGCACCCGGTGGACCAATCACTGCATACTACACAGCGCGTCCAGCGAGTGACCACTCGAAAAACATTATTTTGACTCGGAAATGTAATTTTTTCAAGATATATGTATATACTATTCAGCATGATGTTTTGCTCGCTCCCCATTGTTCGAGGCGGGGCTTAGGCCGCACGTCCGGGAGCTTCCTGGCTCGTGACGACGACCATTCCCCGAAGTGAAGAACCCAGGGGTCCAGTGGAGGTGGGAGAATTGGTAACGTAACGAACGGTTTAATTACATGGTAGCGATACAGTCGTCAAATCCGAGAGAACAAATGGAGCCCTCACGCCCCGCCTTATATAGGGGTCCGTTTTCTCCCTCTCTCTCCTCCAGGGCAGCAGGTGCGACAGCCACGTGCTTTGCAGCTGGGTCCGTCGCGACGTAGTCAGAAATGAGTCATAGCCAAGGTTCTCCGCAGTTAGGCCAGGCCTCTCTCCCCTTCCGGAGCGCACGAACCCACACGCACACACACACACGTCCCGTTGACGTCACGGACGCGTTGAGACACGTTTTGGGCAGCCTTCGACAGGTGGGCGTCAGTCCTGAACACGTCGGGACTCGTTTTGGGACTCGTTTCCGCAGCGTTGAAACTCGGAAGAAGGTTGCCGAAGGTTCCATTCTTAACAGCCCCTCCGGGGCCAGGGAAACCTCGAATGGCCGGTCGTACAATCGCTGGCCTGAAGAGGTGGGCTTGGAGTAGGCCTTGAGAAGACGCTGCAAGCACCAAACAAACTCCCAAACCTCTCACAACGGAGGCATCAGCGGAAACGTCCCCCACAACACCACGCCACACCGCAGTCAAACGCTCGGAATTCGCCAAAGACCCGCCAGACTGGATTACGGATTACCAAAATTTGGTACAATTCCGGGTATCGAGACCCCCTGTCGCCAAAAAAACTCACTTTTCCAACGAGGTCACTAAGAACAAAATACAAAAGACAAAACCCTTCGCAATTTGTGAGGTCATTTTGGGCAAAGTGCCCCCACTTTGATCCTCATTCCCGTGGATGACGAAAACCTCTGAGATCATCCCTACTGTTTTGGTGATATCAGAAAAATCTGCTCAACCCATCGGCATTGCCGTTAAATTTGCCTTTCCTTTTTATTACGCTGAAATCATAGTGATCGATTTTCACGTGATTTCTAGACGTGAAAATGCGGTCCTTATAGCGCCGATAAAACAAACCGCCTTTTTCATTCCCCGTCACATTGGTCCTAGCAATCTCCTGAGCTGTACAGCGAAACCCTGACACACTAGGGTCGCTCTTCTGCTCGACTCTGTCTACTCGTAGCAGAGGACCAAAGTTACGTGACGCCGGAGCTACGAAAGATCTTTCTCTGATCCCGTCTTCCTCCGCCTTTTTCGCCGGCGCGTTGGGACGGCGTACGCTTTCTAGTGCTACGAGATCAGGCTGTTCTACAACCTGGTCCCTCTCATCCCGGTTTTCTGCCTCCAACTCTGGGAGTGCTTGCTCCCCGTCAGCTGCCTCTGGCTCTGGATCACTTGTCAACAAAGGGGCGACCTGACGCGATTATGACCTCGTACACGACTGAACTAGCCCTTCTCCCAGTTGTTGACTCTTTCGCGCAGCAGGAAATCTGACCGGTTAGAAAACAAATAAGGATACTCCAACGGGACTGTTTGCGAGACAGCCGCCTCTGTCACTAGCTCTCCGAACGGGCCAGTTATCCTTACTCTCGCCATAGGCAGACAGACACTGTGCTTTTCGAGCAGCTGCTTGATCCAAACTACCTTTCCAGTAAAATCGGATGGCGTTACATACGACGGATGAACAACGTCCATCGTCGCTGCACTGTCACGAAGCACCCTGCACGGCTTTCCGTTTACCTGGAGCTCGTGAAGATAGGGACGAAGGAGCTTCAGGTCCTCGTCACTACCGTTCACGTACGAGAACACCACCCGCGGTTTCTTACATCTGGCCGCTGTGTGTCCCGGCTCCTGACAGTTGTAGCACAGGAACGGCTTCCTTGCCTCGAACTGCCCTGTTGGGCTTTTCCGCGCCTCGTCTCCGTTCAAGTGTTCTGCGCTCTTTTCTGGGACCTTTTGTCCTGCTTCGGGCTTCTCGGGCCCGTTTTCTCGCGAGCCGTTACCCTGTCGGAAGGTCTTGCGCTGATCGCTTCGGCCGGATTCGCTTTCCTCTCCGCTCAGCTTTCTACGCGTTGCGTACTCTTCGGCTAGCTCAGCGGCCCTTTCGACAGAGTCGACTCCCACTCTATCCTGCACCCAGAGCTTGACTGACTGCGGAATGCTACGAAAGAACTGTTCGAGGCACACACACTCGACTACCTTGTCTCGGCTTTCGTACACTTCCTCGCTCTTCAACCATTCTATCAGGTTGGTTTTAAGCCCGTACGCGAATTCCGAGTAGCCCTCGCTGCTCTTTTTAGATGCGTTTCTAAACCTTTGACGGAACGCCTCGGCAGAAAGGCGGTACCGCTTCAAAAGGCTGGACTTCACCTTGTCGTAGTCGTCCGCGTCTCCAGCACTAAGGCGCGCGACAACCTCTGCAGCCTCACAGGGCAACAGAGTCAAAAGCCGTTGCGGCCACGTTTCTGGGGCGAAGCTCAACTTCTCACATGTCCTCTCAAAGTTAACTAAGAATAGGCCCACGTCTTCCCCAACTTTAAACGGCTGCATGAGCTTCTTCATTTGATACGACTCGGTCTCACTTGCTCGTACCGGAGCCCCAACTCTACTGTTCTGCGAGTTTAATCGCTGTTGTTCAATTTCGAGCTCTAGCCTTTTCAGCGCTCGCTCCTGGTCTCGTTCCTCTTTCGCTGCAGCCTGTTCCTGCTCTCGTTCCTCTTTCGCTGCAGCCTGTTCTCGTTCCTCTCTTGCTGCAGCTTCACTCTTAGCGTTCTGAAGCAGTTCCCACGCAATTTTAATTTCCTCTGCTTCCGCGCTCTCTGAAATCGCTTTACTGATCTCAGATTTCTTCATCTTTTGCTCCACCTCCACACCCAATTCTTCACATAAACAGAATAAATCTGTTCTCAGTAACCTCATCAGATCCATGATCGCTGCTTTTTAGCTTTGGCTTTGTTCTAAAACTTGTCGCGAGGTTGTACACAAACCTAGCGCACGAGTCAAACACTAAGGATTCCCAGCAGTTCAAAATTAATTACCCATAATCTGAAGCCTGGCGAATCTCAAAGCAAAGTCCAAACGCTCACCCGCAGATGTAGCACGATGTCGCATGGTCCGATCCCAACCGCTGCCAACCAGTTGTTCGAGGCGGGGCTTAGGCCGCACGTCCGGGAGCTTCCTGGCTCGTGACGACGACCATTCCCCGAAGTGAAGAACCCAGGGGTCCAGTGGAGGTGGGAGAATTGGTAACGTAACGAACGGTTTAATTACATGGTAGCGATACAGTCGTCAAATCCGAGAGAACAAATGGAGCCCTCACGCCCCGCCTTATATAGGGGTCCGTTTTCTCCCTCTCTCTCCGCCAGGGCAGCAGGTGCGACAGCCACGTGCTTTGCAGCTGGGTCCGTCGCGACGTAGTCAGAAATGAGTCATAGCCAAGGTTCTCCGCAGTTAGGCCAGGCCTCTCTCCCCTTCCGGAGCGCACGAACCCACACGCACACACACACACGTCCCGTTGACGTCACGGACGCGTTGAGACACGTTTTGGGCAGCCTTCGACAGGTGGGCGTCAGTCCTGAACACGTCGGGACTCGTTTTGGGACTCGTTTCCGCAGCGTTGAAACTCGGAAGAAGGTTGCCGAAGGTTCCATTCTTAACACCATGTTGCTAGAGGCATTTCACGTCTCTAAGTGAAATAATTGACTGGGTACTATTTATTTTTTTAATGCCCGGTAATATGTTTTTTTGCGAACATACGTTGATTCAATCACAGCAATATACAGATGTAGCTCGGTGAACGACATAGATCAATAAAATTATCGAGTTATGGCCACATGTCACGTCGCATGGCCACATGCACAATGATGTCATAATGTGTCAATTGAAGGCAGATTGCAAACTTTTTCTGTGGAAACCTTCATCTGGCTACCGTGGTCCAGCTTCCGTGATCTGGCTTCATTCGCAGAACTAGGTCCACATATGATTGGTTTTCAATATTTTTCACTGATTCGATTCGATTAGTTTTTTTTTTGTTTCTTTTTATTTTGGCTTGTGCGAAAATTCGAAACCTTCATAGGCTTTAGAATTTTCGAGTCGACACTCTCTTTGAACGTCACGCGCGGTATATTGTCATAAGTCTTACAAGCGTATGTTGGGAAGTACACCTAATCTGTCGATGTAACATCTGCGTAACATGGCCGTCAAGAAAGCCAAGCTCGCCAGAGCAAATGCCTCGGGAGGACGACTTTCTTCCACGAGTCCCCGTGACAAAAAAGGGTACGAACGCGAGCAACACATGTAGGCCTATATAACATAGGTCTACATGATAAAACTTATCGGACGTTAATTATGGATAGATAAAACTTAGCGGACGTTAAAATAGTCGTTGACAAAAATAAAACCCGAAAACGAAGGACCCTACGGCTATATTTGATCTATTTTTCTCGTTGGCAGTCTATCTTCAACAGGCGCTTCGACGTTGCGCTTCCACATAATCATTAAAGCTTCTCTTTTCATCGCTAATTTGTGTCTGCTCATAACGGTCTTTCTAGTTTTCACTCCCCATCACGACCCGACATGATACGATCCTCCGATCCCCCATAGTCAAACCACGTTCAAGAGTCAGTGGTGATCGTCAAACCACGTTCAACAGTCAGTCATGTTCGATGTCCCTTTGGCCGGATCGTTTGTGGCATTATAACAAGTCTGTCCACCCCGTACTATTTTTTCTCGCTGTGATAGCAGTTAGTGATACACTTCGCGGCTTTCGCACCGACAACCGCGCTTCATATCGACGCAGGTCATTTCTGGCGCTTCGCAAGAAGATTCCCCATTAGGGTCACGCCGATGACGTCACGCCGATGACGTCACGCCGCTCGACACGACTCTGACATCACGCCGCGCATCACGTCACCTGTTACCTGGCGTCGGCCGACACCTTGATGTGATTTGTCATGTCAAGTCACGTTGCACAGTGACGTCACGCGACCTAATGACGTCAGGTGACACCGTGAGTCACGTGATGTCATGACGTCACGTGATATTGTGACGTCACATGACAATACGTCGTCACGTGACAACATGACGGCACGTAGAAACATAAGCATGCAACCGCTGACAATGGAAGAAAGAAAACCAAAGCGCGATAAAACGAATAAAGCTAGGTGGGTGTTAAGCCGGCGAAACAACGGGCGTGATGTTAGCTCGAGCTACACGCATGAAACTTGAGTGCGCGATTTTGGAAGTGTTCTTCAGTGACCACAAGACGGTGTTACTTTGTGTCCAATAACGTTGCATAAGACGTTCAGGCAGCCACACCAACGAAAGAGAACGGTTCATGCATACACGTGCAGTTTCGTCGTTCCCTGGATTTCAAACTTGGGAGCGCGATTTTGGAAGTGTTCTTCAATTACCACAAGGCAGTCCTAGTTTGTGTACAATAAAATTGTTTAGCGGGTTCACGAAATGCTTTCTACTTAATACACCCTTATTGGTTCCAATCCTCTATGGACTTTTCGTCCGGCGCGTTACTCGGTTTAATACGAAACGCCTCTGCGAACTCCGTGGTGCGCGCCCGCACCTTTACCGTTCATTCGGTCCATCTGCTCCGAAATGACCTCCAACGTCACACCTTAGCTGTCGCAGTATTTCACCTTACGGGTAGCGTAAGTGTGTGTCATTTTTTTTTCTCTCTTTTTCTTTCTTATTTAGCTGACAGTTTGTTGAAAAAGTCCTGCGCGTCAAGGCTCGACAATGAGACTGGTGGGGGCGACGGCCGAGAAAAGCTCATGGTGAAACCGTTGGATACGGAGAAAAGCTCATCTGACTTTTGAAGGATCCGCCCACTAACTAAAAACGTTGACACAACTGAAGTGTATTTTATTGCCATATCTGCGTGTGACTTTCCTGCACTTTACTATCGGATATATTTTCAAGTATACCTGATACATGGTGGTAAATAAAAATAAATAAAAGTTTTATTCAGCAGTGATAAACGTTAGTCGGGGAAGCTATAACGAGTGCAGGCTGCTACCTTAGTAGCCTCTATGTTTATAGTAAATTGAATTAACATTCATGGAGTAGCCGGCACTATGAGCTGTGCCGAATCTTCAGATTTCAACATATCACCAGAAGGTACACATAGCATTTTAAGTCCTTCCGATCGGGAAGTAAAGGAAGTTGATCTCTGAGATCCTCGCTCCATCAGAATTAAATATGACGACAGTCGTGCGAAGATGAACGACATATAAGCGGTACGATCGAGGGCTATAGTACAGCACCTTGCTTTGAAATGTGTACCGCTTGCGTGGGAGGTGTGTTTAGCTTTGGTTGCACTAGTGCACTAAAATTATAAAGACCACCTTTCATTAAAATGTAGTTCAAGGTGAGCTTTTCTCTGGGCCTCTCAAAAGACCGGTGAGGTTTTCTCCGGAGCCGCCAAACATTCGGTGAGTTTTACAATGGTGAGCCTCTCCCTGGTGAGCCTTTCTCAAGTTTCACTTGATGTCACACCTCGTGTGTGACACCAGGGGCCCTAAACTCGCCAAACACAAAGTTGGAGCCGAAAGTTCGCGGAGCGCGCCGATTGGACGCTGCCGACGAAAGCGCGAAGTCATCGTCGTGATAGTCCAATCGGTGCGCTCCATGAACTTCTGCCCCAACTTTGTGTTTGACGAGCTTAGAATCCCAGAGCCCTAAACTAGTCAAACACAAAGTTGGAGCCGAAAGTTCGCGGAGAGCGCCAATTGGACGTCGGCAAAAAAAGCGCGACGTCATCGTCGTGATAGGCTAATCGGTGCGCTCCGTCAACTTTGGCCCCAACTTTGTTTTTGACGAAATTAGAGGCCCAGGTAAAAGACGTCCTTCGTGTTTCTTACCATGCAGTATCGCCATTCTTTGAAGCGCGGACCACATGAAGGCGCAGACTGCAAGAAGGGAATGGCAGTGCAGAGCAGCAGTGAACCGAAAAACTTCATTTTGTTCCCGCGTGATGTGCCTCGCCATACGTGTTGGTTGTCGTTACTTGTAAAACAAAAGTTTTTACACTCCCAGGGACGCTGATCATCGTTTTGTTTTGTTTTTATGTCCGTAATTCGCGCGCTAATCTATCGGCAATTCATCTAAGCGACTTTATTATGTTGAATGTGTTGGCTAGAAGCGAAACCAACGTTGCATTTGCATAAGTGACGATTCTCCACCACGCCGGTTTAAGTGATGTACTCTACGAAAACAGGTCATTAGACGGCGCCGTTGCGCCGTATCATACCGGTTCCGGTCAAGGTCAGCCGGATGAGATTGCTGTGTTTGTCTCGCGAGTCGCGACACAACGATCGTTTATTTCGCGTGCAAATTCCTCTCATTATATTTTTACGTTATTTATTTGTCTATTATATCATCAGTTTCTAAATGTTGCTCCAATCCGGGATCTTTTTCTTTGTTTTTTGCGTTGTTGATATCGTTTGTTTAAACACGCCGTAGCTAAATGCACTACGTGTACCGCCGCCAAAAGTGGTGGGTCTGGACTCTGCAGTGATTACCACCATGATGTGTACATAGAGAAAGGTATTAACTGCTCACGAACACAGCAAATAAAGCATTAGCCAATGAATTAACGATTCGACAACAAAATAAACAAAACGTCTAATCACCTTTTTGATGACCTAAGTTTATAAATTTAGTTTTGTTCAACTATTCGCATACATTCTTCAATTACAAAACGACGAGACGACTCGCTACGTACGGAGTACGTGGCTGAAAAATCTGGTGGCGTGAGGCCATCAAAAAAGGAGGCGCATTGAGGGGGTGTAGGAACAAATGGTCCCGGAACTAATGGTACCGCAACAAATGGTCCCGGAATAAATGGTCCCGGAACAAATGGTCCCAGGACTAATGGTCCCAAGCTCAAACTAGGAAAAAATGGTCCCGTATTAAGATCACTTCGAAAATATAACACGCTCAATGCACTTTATTTCTTTATGCTCTCTACGTACTTGTTTTGCTGGTGGAATGAGAAACTTGGTCCCATAGTTTGAGACCGGTTACCTAAGAGCAAGTTGATAAGGTTTCTATAACTCTTTTATGTAAAATTGCCGGAACACTGTCTAACAATATAAGAGCCAGTGACATCTTATTGTAATATTTAGTGATCGTATACTGAAGGGTCACTGCCTATAACGAGCATTTTGCTAGTTATGTTTTCAATGCCTTGTTTTGATAGGCAAAATGAGCACTTCTACTCATATTATTGGTGCTATGCGACTTCAATTACATTCATCTCCCCGTGTCTTTTGGTTACGGTCCACATGAGAAGCGTAGCTCGCTGCCTTTTGAGGTGCATTGGGTGTGCATTGGGTGTGTGTGCACGAGTGGCGCTCCTTCTTGTCTTTCTAAACAAATCAGTAACTACACCACCTAGGTTGAAATATATTTCACGAGAAGTTGCTCAGAACTTCAACATTTTATATGCCACATAGATAAACATACAAAATCTTACGCCTGTACGTTTGAGCCGAACCGATTGGTTCGGCTCAAACCTCGAAGGAAGTCCACTATGGTTTTCACGCCCTGGCTGTACTGGCAGAGAAATTCTACAGCTAAAATGATAAAACTAATCATTATTTAGGATATCTTTCGAGTGGGACGCTTATTAACATTTATATATATAATGACGCGGTCTGAAAGAGCGCAGTAAATTACTTACCGTTCGAAAATGGGTGACCGGAAGAAAATGTGGCACTTTCACGAGTCATTCCTTAACTGAAGCTGAATCATGCGGTCAATCGTGAATGCCTGTATCGTCGCTTATCTCAATACCCAAATGAGAAAGCCCCCCCCCCCCCCCCCCCCTCCCATTAACTCCCCTTTTTCCGTTATCGGACTTTAGAAGGTCCTAGTGTAACAATTGGTACGAGCTCGGTTCTGAGGCTTATACATGGGCGATCTTCTTGAGGGACCCTTTTTTCCTACCTTGAGTGTTGGGACCATTAGTTCCGGGACCATTTGTTCGAGCACCATTGGTTCCGTTTCCCGCATTTAGGGTATAATCTAACTTTCGAAGCGTCCACCCACACAACCAGCTAAAGTCATATCTTAAAGCGTCAATTACGAATTATTAAAAAATAAATGGACTCGGATAAGAGCAATGCACTCTTCGATGTCATCTTTGTTATTTTCTCGCGTTGCCCTAATTTTTTTTTTTTTTCCTTGCACTGATGCGTTTAATGCCCGAGTCCCACTAGAACAACAAACAGAAACAAAGCCTCAAACACGAGCATCATGCACGCAAGGGTATCTTTAAGGCCGGTTCACACATACAGCGGAGCGCTAAGTTAGCGCTACGTGAGCGCTCCAAGAAGCGCTCATGTGGCGCTTCCTAGCGCGTGATGTAGCGCTCGGTTAGCGCTTCAGCAGCGCTCTGTTAGCGCTACAGAAGCGCTCTGTTAGCGCTACAGAAGCGCTTTGTTAGCGCTCTCACGCTCCTTGTGCCGTGCTTGCTGCTGCGGAACAGCGCGTGCACGGCGATTCCGTTGTTGTTTTTCCTGTGGTGCTGAAAGAAGAGGAAGTAAAAGAGCCGCTCTCCAAGCAAAGGGTCGGGCGGGTAATCCAGAGTCATGGACTTTGAGCGACTAATTGATTGGGTATGACCTCATCGCTTTCTATTCGATATGCGTGACCCTGTTTTCAAAGACACGCAGTTAAAAAAATAATCACCCTCGAAAGAGCTGTGTCTCGGACCCTCAGCCTGGGAACAAGGTTTGCAGGATACCCGTCGGTATTTCGGTGGCGAAAGATTTCCCGCACCCAGAAGGCTACTCTGGGCGTTAAGTCGTCCACACACATATACGGTAATTGCCTATGGAAGAGAATTTGTCGCGTTTCTATTTCAGCGTCCCACATGTCCGCCATGGTACTGATGATGCACACCCAACCGCAGGAACCGGAACCGCAGTGCACGCGCTAATCCGCAGCACCGCGGTACAAGGAGCGCTAACAAGGCGCTACTGGAGCGCTAACAAGGCGCTACTGAAGCGCTAACAGAGCGCTACTGAAGCGCTAACAAAGCGCTACAAAAGCGCTAATCGCGCGCTCTATTAGAACTAAGTCACGCGCCTGAAGCGCCACATGAGCGCTCCTTGGAGCGCTCACGTAGCGCTAACTTAGCGCTCCGCTGTATGTGTGAACAGGTTAGCAGGCTTGCAATCGTTCATGCTTCCATCACAAGCACCGGGAGACTGCAAGCCTGCCAAGGGTATCACGGCGTGCATGCTGCACGTGTTTGAGTCCTGTCGGTGTTGGTTGGTTGTGTTTGTCGGTCCCCGGACATTTCATCGAACGCCGTTTTGTCGAACGCCGTTTCAACGAAAAAATGGACGTTTCATCGAACGCCGTTTCATCGAATCGCTGACGGCCGTTTCATCGAATGTCTTTTATATAAAAAGTGTGAAATATGCTCTTTTATGTACGGATCGAGTGCATTTTCGTGGCATTCACCCATTTCATCGTCAGGTTTTTTAATGTCCAAACTTGTAGCTGTAACAATTTATTTTGATGCAAGTAACCAATGAGGATATTTGTGCCGATTTTTATGTTTGTTTCGCATATTGTGCTTGTCTGTTCACCCCCTCTGTATTACCTGATGGGCCTTGAGGGTATTGTAACAAATAAATAAAAAGTCGCACTCCCGGTAAGAGCGCACTCCAACTGATGGAGGCCAGAAGGCGACTTAGGTTTTGCGCAGGCGCAACAAATTTAGCCATGTGCGAAGCTTGCAGTATCTAAAGCTGAGGTGCTATTTATGAAACTACAACGAAACATTGTTGTTGTTTGTTTTTTTTCAGTTCTAAGACTCAATGGAGTCAAAAGTAAGTACGTCACTTCAAATTTTATTTGAAAACTTTCGGGGTTTCATGTGTTCGTGCGACAGCCATTCACCGTTTCAAATGATGAGCAATGGACCTTCTCTGAGAAGCGTTCTGCGCACGCTCGAGCGCCCGATGCCAAGCGGCGGAAGTCGGCACGAAAAATCGAGGAAATTCGGAAGGAGGCTGTGGATCAGCGAGAAGAACACGTAATTTCCGCATATATATAATTGTGTTACACAAAAAAAGAAAAAAAAGAATGTGGACGGAAAGAAAAACACGACGTTTGGGTCGTGTTTTTCTTTCCCCTCTTTAGAGTCGCTTTAGGCACGCGCCGCAGCTCAGAGAGCGAAGAAACTGGTAGCGTAGCTCCCGTTATCGATTGGATAGCGCAGGTAGGTCACTTCCTCGATTTTTAGTTCGTGCAGCCACCGCCTGGTGCCGTCGGTATGTGGAAAAGGTCCATTGCTCTCAAAAAGTCTCCCACAGCCATACTCCGTCGGTTCTCATAAAAAAGGCGGACCTTCTCATTTCTTGCCGCTATGGTCTTCTTCTGGCGAGGAGGCTCTTGGGAACTCAGCATCGCCTCCAGCTTGTCTTCCGTCAGTTGATGTTCTGCGGCGATGCAAGTCAAAAACTTCCAGAACCCAGGATGGGCACCTCCGACCAGCTTCAGGAAGCGGGAATGCCACCCTGGCGTTCGATAAGACGGCGTTCGATAAGACGGCGTTCGATAATACGGCGTTCGATGAAACGGCGTTCGATGAAACGGCGTTCGATGAAACGGCATTCGATGAAACGGCTTCAATTAAATGTCCGGTCCCAGTGTTTGTCGCCCTACAGTGAGACTCGAGCATAATCGAACACTGTCTTGACATTCCCGCTTTTTTCTCACGACTGATCTCGCCAATCTCCACAAGGTGCGACGAAGCCGCTCTTGCAGGAAGAGAGCCCTGAAGCCATCGTCTTGCCCCTATATGCAGGTTGGACTCGGTCTCGATTAGGAAACGCACCAAGTTTTCTCGTGGTGTTCCACAAGCCCGAACAGTTTTTATCCGCGGTAGTGAAGTGGGACAGGGAGAGTATACATTGCTAGCCACGCTATAGGTCCCGATTTACTCGAGCAAGCGGCGTCGTGCCAGCGTTTATGTGGTCTTCCTATAAAGCTGCGGTCACACAGCCAATACATCATTAAAACAATAACTGTCTGCAGACAGTAGGGAGTTTTCGGGAACCGTTTTTGGCCATCCGATAAGGTACGATGGGCCCTCCGGTACGCACGGCGCATAGGGGAGTCTTCTGTGGGAGCGCATGCGCAGTTCGTACGGGAGGGTCCATCGTATCGCATCGGATGGGCAAAAACGGTTCCCGAAAACACCCTATACTGCCTGAGGCGTCCTTCTTCCTTGTATTACGGTTCTGCTATCACGCAAAACCTGTCTGCAGACATGTTGCAAGCGTGAAGCAAACATGCTTTGAACCTATATGCTTGAGGCGTGTCTGCGGATCATTCTTGTGTTGTCGTCAATTGACCTTTTTTCAGAGATCGCTGGGCGCATGCGCCAATTCTGAGAGAGGGATTAGGCTTGACTCCCTCCGCTGTTGTCGCAGCGGCTTGGCTTCATAGTCGTTATTCCTCACCCCCCCCCCCCCCCCCTTTTTTTTAGAAGCCTATGACGCGAATTCTCCGTGTCAGGTGGCCAGGTCTTCAACGTGACGGTGGGACATCCTGCTATGAACTAAAAGGCAGTAAGTGTTCACGAGAGGGTGTACAACGTAATCATCCCCTACCCGGTACTAAAATAATGAATAACTGGCTTTCCGTTCGGACCGTTCGGCTGGTCCAGAGGGCGCGCTGAAGCGATACCAGTAGCGCCGCGCCGTGGCGCAAATTCGCCCTAATTAGCCGTTCGCTGGTCCCATTACGCTGCCAGTTGCAATGGCGAGCACCGCGTTGAGGCCAGCGCTGAATTAAGGGGGGGGGGGGGGGGGGGGGGTATAGACCCGTAGCTGTCAAGTCTTAAGCAGCACCCCTGGCGAGGAAAATCGGATATTTCTAGGTCGCGTTTCAGTTGTGCGTCGCATTGCGTCCTTTCAAACGCCCTGTTAAGGCGCATTCACACTGAGCAAAAGACGCGCGTTGCGGTCGACGTCGACGCCGGCGTCCTAAAATACGAAGCAGTCACACAGAACCACCCGACGGCGGCGTCTTCTCGTGGAATCTCGCGTTTGTCGAGAGAACACGGAATTTTTTTTATTCGTCTGCTTCGCACGATTGTTGCTGCCTTGCCTTCGCGATTGCATATGCGGTGGGAGACAACCGTTTTCACTGAATGGACAACGGCGATGATTATATAAACGTTTACACTCCGGTTATCTGCAGCATTGGCGAAAGACACGAACTCGAACGGGCCGCTTCAGAAGGTACTCTTTTGCCGCGTTTTTCTGCAAACAAAGCACGGTGCTACGCCGGCACGTCCCAGAGCCTTCGCGTCCGTACCTTTAACACTGCACGCAGCTTGTGCGAGAGTGTTTTCGATGGAGAGCTGCTGTATTCCGTAGTGGACTGTGGTGGGTGCACACAAAGACTACACAACAGACAGTCGGAGGTAGGAACACACCAAGAACATTGGTGGCAGCTTTCGCGCAAACGATGAAGAGTAGTTTCACGGCATCGTACACGCACATAAAACACTGGTCACAGTCAGATGTTCCAATGGGCTTGCTTCTTTCCACGCTGAAATGCTTCCAGCCACGTTTGGCGAGTGCACGAATCCACCGACCCCTCTGCCATGTTCATTGTGGGTCGAAAATAGAAACAGCGAAAACATTTCCAACCGAAAAAGGGCGACACGTCACGTCCGGACGCTCGCTGATTGGCTCAAGCGCGCGCGTCGAGGGAAAAATTGGGTTCCGAGGCGTCGTCTCCCTGCGTCGTCCTCCTCGGCGCGCGACTTTTTTCAATACAAAAATAACCAAAAAATTCGCCCCACGACGCGCGTCTTTCCGCTGTGTGAATGCGCCTTTAGCCCCCGAGAAGGGACGCTGACCAGACGCTTGCATACGCACGTGGATCGTGCACGATGGGGACGCTAGGACGCAGCTTCACGACAGCATTGAATGGTCGCGTCTCGTGGACGTTATAGCGCCCCCTGGCCGAGAGAAACGGGCTTATAGGAAGCTGCAGCCCAGGGCCTCAGCTCTAAGAGCAGAGAAAAAAAAAAACCTTGCCTTGGCGTTTTTTTTTTGTTTTTTTTTCTATTATTCCCGGATAACAATTGCGGAGGGGGCAGAGGAAAAGTCGGGAAGCCTGACAGCGTCCTGCCCCCTTCAATTCAATGTAACTCCAGATAATAGAACTTCAAGCAGCGGGAGAAGTCGGGGCCCCCACCTAATGTCACTTCCTGTAGCTTGTTTACTTCGAGTGACCTTGTCAGCAGAAGCGAGGCCTACGCCTCTCAGGGGAGTCCCCCGTCCTAGAGTCACTCTATCCCGTCCCACTATGAAGTCCGCGTTTGCTGGTGGATTGTGGAGGAGCCTTTTCTTGTTGTTGGAAAAAGTCCCTAATTACCCCCTTGTCTCGACGGGAGCGGAAATCGCTCCGGCGGCACCACCGATATGAACAAGTACAGAAACCCTGTAACGGCATGTTTTTTCAGTTGTCGCATCAGCTTGCACAGACGTTAGCCGCGCAAAACACTTGCAAATGATTTCGTTGTTGTATTTTTTTTTTTTTTTCTACGGAAAACTTGAACCACTCTTCGAGAAACAGAACCAGATACGGGTGTGCTGGGCGTCTGTATAGTTTCCAAGCTACTATTGTCATTGCAGAGGGATTTTGGCACCTCAGATCTTTACTTTGATAAAAAAAGAAAAAGAAAAACGTTTGGGGTGACGCCGCTTGGAGCACTCAGCACTCTAAGTGCTCTCTTGCCGCCTGGTCTTTCAGCGCAATACCGCGTTTGCAGGCTGCCTTTGCCGCGGGATTCTCTGACTGAAAATTTTCCTGGTTAGAACCAGATATGTCCCAAACATATCCCTTCCTTTTTACCACTGTAGAAGCCACGTCCCTATTCACGAGAAGGCACCGTGGCTCTCATTCGCAGTCTACGTAGCGTTTTTCAATTAAGATGGAGAAGTTTACTCTTCCCCAGACAGCGCGCATATGGGAATAAAGCGCCGTTCACATATGCAACCGAGTAATATCGAGACAGACCAGACCGGTTTTTAAGCCTCTTGCAACGTCTTAGGACCGGATGTGATGCAGCGGAGCAGGTCCTAAGACGTCGTAAGAGGTCTGGTCTCTCTCGGTCTTACTCGTTTGCATACATGTGTGAACGGCGCTTTATTCTAGATATTTTATTGCCGCACGGAACGTCATGTTCGTTATGATGATGTTCGTTATGATAATGAATCTCCACCCCCTGACCTCTGATTGGCTCTACTGGGTTAAGGGCGTGCACATGCAACGCAGTGGTACAGATTATACGTATTCTACGTTTGGTTGGTCAACTCTTTTCATCACCTGTGACGTCGTTCATGTGGAAAGAGAAAAAAATATGCGCCGCCAATGGACACCGGCCGGCTAAAGCTTCCATGTTGAGTGAGGTGTCTTTCAAATACCTTTCTGTTTAATATGATGCTTTGGCATTTGAGTAACTTTTGCATTCGGCACATTACTTTACGAAGCGCGAAGCCAGCACGACAAGCGCACCAGCCTCCCGCGTCGTCTGCTCCTTGGGCGGACGACGCGGGAGGCTGGTGGGCGCGCCTGGATACAGGGCCCACTTCATTGGAGGTTCGTAAGCGTGCTGAATTCAAAGCAAGATTGTTTTTACCATACCGTTCCTTACTTTTTGACGGTGCAAGCGAGCCTTAGCGATGTCAAGACCGTCCGGATTTCAGTCCTCCGAGTTTGTTTAGACGTTTCCGGGTACGGCGATGCCCCGTGCGATTGCGCGCTACAAAGGACGGTGAAGTGACGGAACGCAATAAGCTTGAATAACTTAGGTGATCAATGAGAGCAAAATCAGCTGTTTGTAGGGGTCGGGCCTCATAAACGGACCGATCGAAACTGGACGCCACCACTTTCCTTACAAAACACTCTGCTTTGAAAGCCGACCCCTTTTTCAGTTGCTTGCATGACGCAACACCGAAGTGTCGATTTACGTGACTACGAGTCGACGGTGAACCGATGCGGCGAGGTCTTTCAAGGTATAAAAACGAACGAGGTCGTCTGTATCGTAGACAGTAGCTTTCGTTAATCCTCCAGGGTCGTCCTTGGCCATTTCGAAGAAAGGATGCACGCGAAGCGACGACTGGCCTAGCGCTGGCGCGGACCACGGAGCGATGGTACCGGCGTAGATCGTTTTCGCCGTCCCGCAACTCCCTCCGCAACCCGCTGCGACACCCGGAACTGTACAGTCAAGGCTATCGGCGCGCAGGCGCAGTAGTAACTTCTTCGTTGCGGAGGGCTTGGCGGAGAGGGAAACGTGGTCTCCGAAAACTCTCTATTAGCGAGTTTTAGAATAGGGGGCCTTTACAGCTTTGGGTGCCCCAAACAGCTTGGGGCGTCCCTACTGCGCTGCGAAGAACTTCTGCGCATGCCCACTGCGATGCCCCGAGCTGTTTGGGGCACCCAAAGCTTTGGGGCCCCCTATTCCAAAACTCGCTATTGTTTCGAGCGATTCCCGCGAGGGCGCGCCACACTCTTAGAAAAAAGGGTATGGATAGTCCTCCCTTAAAGGAGGAACGGTCTTGTAACCTATGTTCCTACAGAAAGGGAGAAACCTTCGTCCCTGAAGCAGGGGAGCAACTAGTTCCTCCGTCGCCTGCATCTCATTATGGCGGCCCTGAATCGAGCAAATCGAGCTCAAAAAGGCTCAACGAGGACGCTACGTCTCTTGTACGGGACAAAAGGAGCAGCAAATAAAAGCGTAACACGAGCTTTCCGCGAACTGTCTTTATTTCCGAAGCCAGGTTCCCCCCGCAGGTACAGAAACTTGCGTTTCGAAAGCAGCTACTTAGTCTTCTCGTCCCCAGCACTGCGATGTTAAACGGAGACAACCGAGAACCAGTTACTTCGCGCACTTCACGTCTTACCTTTGCTGTTCCTCGAGTCACGATTCTTTCGCCAACCGCACATCATGGAGGAATGGCAAACCAATCCGCGAAAGCCGCTCTCAAAAAAACAAACTCGAA